>CALNHX010007068.1:0-79123 GCA_940337035.1 Agriotes lineatus | reverse complement strand
ATCGGGTAATATGGAAACTCTGACTTTTGACCTACACAAAAAGGCAAACTGCAACCGTGGATTAGTAGAGTAGTAGTAGAGGTAAGTGAATTTTTCTGTCTGAGGTAATTTTTTGTGGACCGAGACGAAGCTGAGGTCCATAATACGACCGATGACAGAAAAGAAACTTACCTACGCGTCGAGCATTACGTTTTTCTCACTATCAAGAAGCTAAATTCTTATTTAATTAATAATATTTATGATACAGTTATTTTTTACGGAGTCACTCTAATTCAATTAAATACAGTAGGCGTGTGTCAGTGATAGCGTTGTCAATTTATTTCTGTCAGTTGCGTTTATTGTAAAATGAGCTATTGAGAAGCAAATTACGCTGAAATTGAAAATAGTGCCAATGCTGCTCGATCATCCTTGCTGTCGGTGAAATCGAGAGAACGGTATGAGCGATCATATAATACTTTCACAGAGTGGTGTATTTCCAAGACAGTAATAAGAGATGTAAAGGAAACTGTGTTGCTGGCTTATTTTAATGAGAGAGCGTCTACATTAAAGTCTCCATACAGTTTATGGAGTGATAGTACAGTAAAATTGTCGTTTTACCTTAAAAAAATTGGCCGCGGCGATTCCTCTTGCCCAGTGGTTTAGGGTCATTAGACAAAAGTAAAACCAAAAAGGCGTCACCCCACCCCTTGCCAAACAGCCGCCATCTTGATAACAATTGAATTTGTTTTTTCTCGCGATCCATTGGTCGCACAGAAAAAGTTATTGAACAAAAAATATTGGAAATAAAATTCTACACATTTTTTATCCTTGCCGTGATACCGAGAAGTTAGTATTTAAAACGGTAGAGGGCGACAAAATTACCAAAAATCTGTTTCCGCCATTCTAGCGCTGTGGGGGTGATTTTTTCCGAAAATTGCGAAAGTGAAAGTTGTAGTGCTTGAAAAAATATACAGGAATCTCTTTTAATAATGTGATTAATTTAAATAGTCTCCGAGTGACAGCCCTTCAAAGTCCGCGCAGCGCGGAGAAGTGGAGAGATGTAAATTATTTATATCCCGCACTTATTATAAATAACGAGATGCCATGTCTGCCATTTGGTTAACATAAAGAAAACCATTATCGCTCGTACTATTATCCATTTTTAATCAGAATACAATCACGAAACAGCACTCGCAATCGTATTCACGGATTTTTTCCAAGAATTTTTCACATTGCGTTTATAACAAGTTGTGAGCTCTTTTTTCAATAAAAGTTTTCGCAACATTTCTATCATGGTCGATAATAACTCGGTTGTGTCCGAGGCTCCCAACCAAGACGAAGAAACAGCTCCAAAAAAAGAAAACGTGTCTGAGTAGACTACAATATGTCTTAGGGTTAATGCAAAAAGAAATGACTTTTAATATACGAGCCCAGAATAAAATCATTTGGCACAGTTAAGATTTTTCCAGTATCTTTATTTTGTACCCACAAAAGAAAATCTTCTTGGTCAATATTCTTACATCGTAATTGTAGACGTTTTTAGTAGTATTATAACAGCTTTACCAATAACAAATTACAAAAAATAGACGGGAAACACTAAGGGCCGGTTGCAGAAAGCAATGTTAAGTCTGGTGTTAGCTAACGTCGCGTCAAAGTGAACAAAATCGCATCAAATCTTGTTTACTAATGTATTAGTTACCATAAACATTTGAGATTTGATTCGTTTTTGTTCACTTTGACGTCGCGATAGCTAACGCCAGACTTAACATTGCTTTCTGCAACGGGCCCTAACTTTAATAAATATTATACACCAAGTGAATTAAACATATGTTTATTCACGAAAAGATGTTAAGCTCACGAGCACGTAGTGCGAGTGAGATCATATCTTTGAGTTAATAAATGTTTAATTCAAGTGCGTATACATGTTTTTATTTAATTTTGACGAAATTTTGAATAAAACATTTAAGAAATATTCAAACTAAGATATAAATTTGCCCATTCATCGTCGATTTGATCTAAATTTTAGTAATTATATATTACACACTACAAAGAGAAAGAATAATTGAATGTAAATATTTGTAGATAATAAAAATATGTTGTTCTTCATTGAAACTTTTTTAATTCTCTATTGAATTACACTTTTTTAATTCTCTAGTGAATTAAAACACTTTTATTTCAATTGTGAATCATAAGCTGTTTATGAAGGTTATGGAGTTAATAATGTCACTTTAAACCGTCAAAATTGAATAAAATAAATTACTAATTCATTTCATTTGGCCCAAACGATCAAAATATAATTTCGTTCACCGTAGCATGTTTTAGTTGAAGTGAAACAAGCTGTTTGTTGTTTAATAACATATACACAGTCGGGTGTCTGTATTATTTTTGCACAAATGGCACGTGGTAAAGCAAGTGTCAATTTGTTGAATTTTGGTCATCCTTGTGGCAAAATTTACAAACAATTGCAATTATCATATTATATAATAAATATTACACCAGCAAATTTAAGAGCTTTACGGATCTGAGCCAAATGATATCATTCTGGGCTCATATACTCCTTTCCCATCATTTTCATTTCTTTTACCTATACCAATTTCTCGGTATCGCGGCAATGACCAAAAATGCGTAGAATTTTTGTAGGTTGTGAAAACCTATTCCCATTGAAACTATGAGTGACGTGGCGATTTTATCTCGCAAAAGAGAAATGGTTACTTCGCTGCCCCGGAATATATAGTACATTTCCCACGCTACGCGGACTTTGAAGGGCTGTCACTCGGAGACTATTTAAATCAATCCCATTATTAAAAGAGATTCGTGCATATTTTTTCAAGCACTACAACTTTCACATTTGCAATTTTCGGAAAAAACCACCTCCACAGAGCTAGAATAGCGGAAACAAATTTTTGGTAACTTTGTTGCCCTCTACCGTTTGAAATATCAACTTCTCGGTATCGCGGCAACGATCAAAAATGTGTAGAATTTTATTTCCAAAATTTTTTGTTCAATAACCTTTTCTGTGCGACTAATGGATCGCGAGAAAAAACAAATTCAATTGTTATCAAGATGGCGGCTGTTTGGCAAGGAGTGGGGTGACGCCTTTTTGGTTTTACACTTGTCTAATGACCCTAAACCACTGGGCAAGAGGAATCGCCGCGGCCAATTTTTTTAAGGTGACGGGGTATTTTCCGACAATTTTACTGTACTATGAGTATTCCATGTTGAAGTTAGTATTTGAATCACTATTTCTAAATAACAGGATAATTGTACATAGAGTGTGTCCCCGGATTGAGTTCACTATAGGTATAATCGACAATTTTACGATTTTATTTTAATGTTTTGGGATTCCGTCCTGCTTAGTCTGAAGATAATTTTAAGAATATTTACAGTTTTTGAAAACAAGTTGGCCTTGACAGTAAAGCGAAAATTATTTTCTTTTCAGAGAAACTACCCTTTGTGTTCATGATGCGGCAAAATGTTACCATGAAAAGTTGTTAAGAATGATAAATTATGACCCTATACAAAATTTGAGGCAGATCTACCTACTTAAATTAAACCATTAAAATTCTAATTATTAGAAATAACGGTTCGACTTAAGTAGGTAGAACTTCCTGAAATTTTGTATGGGGCCATAATTTCCTATTCTGAACAACTCTTCTTAGTAAAATTTTGCCGTATTATAAACAAAAAGGGTAGTTTACCGGAAAAGAAAATACAATTTTTTTGTTTAATCTAAAAATAACGGTTTAATTTAAGGAAGTAGATCTTACTAAAATTTCCTGAACAACTTTTCTTGGTAAAACTTTGCTGTATCATGAATAAAAATGGTGGTTTAACTAAATAGAAAACAGTTTTTCACATTTTTCATGGCCGGCTTAATTTCGAAAAATTAAAACTCTATGCTTAAAATTTTTTTCAGACCAAGCAGGGCCGAATCTCAAAACATTAAAATAAAATTGTATTTTCTTTGTCGATTATACCTATAGTGAACTCAATCCGGGGACACACTGTATAATTGCAGGTCATATCATTTCTTAAGAGAACGAATGATGGTTATATTTTGAAAGAAGTCAAAAATTTTACTAAAGAAGAGTTGGAAAGGTTTCTCATTTCTTAATACTCGTAAATATGTGTATAAACGTCCATCTGCGGAATGTGACCTTCTACAAAAAATATTTTTTTCTGTCCTTAGATACGGTTCGTTTCTATTGATTTGATCTGTTGCTGAGGTAGCTGTATATTAAACTTTCCATTATTTTCCATTGCTTAACAATGTAATGTCACTTTACCCATTTGGCAGTGAGAAAAATAGATTTACACCCCCGTTACGTTTCCACCTAGCGTTTGAGTCACACAACTTAATACTGAAAAAGGCGTAATGGCTTGACCATTACGTGACGAGAAAATGTAATTACAATTCCGGGTGGTCTAGCTTGAACAAGCGTCTACGTTCGAACAGCAGAATGGGAGTTTCACGGCTGCTTCTCTCGGCGCCTCGTAGTACGGCTGCCACGGAAATAGTTGGTCCCTGATGTCATAATAACATCATGGCAGTCGTTAGTGGGGTTGGAATCCCCATAAAATGTACAGCGACGCCTATAATTGGCTTAACGGCTGTTGGCTGAGTACCAAATAAAATAAAAAAATAAATATATTATAAAATAATAAAGGTATTTCTGGATGTGTTCAAATTCACAATTTTGAAGATTAAACTTTTGTATTGAAAAACTGCATGGTGAAAATATGAAAAAACGTTTAAGTAAATTACTATTAGAAAATTATAATTTAGCGAAAAAAATATAATAGCTGAGACGAACAATACAGTAATTAAGTAGATATAATGCATTCAAGACTGATTTGGATCACGCTTGGGCATGAATTGTTTTTATTGAGCTGCAGTTTTAACTTAATAATTTTATAATTGTTTGCACGCCTATGACAATTTTGTCAAATTCAATAATAATGTCAATGCCACATTAGTAAGACTAGGCCTTGTTGTCAGATTTACATATAATTGTTTTAATATAGGAATTTTACTGTTCAATAAACTGATCAAAAAATAGTTTAGTAAAACTTTAATTAAGGTCCTGTCTATTGCGCATGATCAAAAATCTAACTGTCAGGTACGAATGCGATCAGCGGTTCTATTAAGCGAGGTATTAAATTTTAAAAACAATCAATGGCTGCTACTAACTTAACAAGTTAGAACGATAAACAGCATCTTGTGGGGCATTCAACTTGAAAATGATCAAAAGCTGCATTAACCTAAACAAGCTAGAGCGATACACAGCATCTTGTGTGCATCTTATATTAAAGTTATACCAATAATTTAATCGCAAAAACTGAAGTACAGTAAAATGTGGTGGAAGAAATAACTGGCAAAAATAGCCATACAGGAGGCATTTGGCCATTTTATAAGGTTCAATTGGCAACATAGCTTAAGGCACAATTCATAACCTCAAATAAGTATAAATTACTTAAATCCATTAGAAAGTTTAAGTTCACACAGTAAAAACCCAATTTGCATTTACTGTCAAATTTTCATTACCATGCGTGATCCAAATCAATAGTGAATGTCCTATGGTCGTATAAATAAAGGCTGAAATAAGTTCATATTGTACAGCTTCGAGTACAGTAAGTTGTACCTTTAACAAACAATCAATAGTGAGCAATGCTTACATATAAGAAAAACGACGCATGGATTGGCAGCCAATAAAAACCTAAGATTCAACCGAATCTAAATGTAGGTGGTACAGTAGAAGGAAGTCTGCGCCCATTAATTGGCAATGGTTAGCCAATGAGCAAAAGAAAGAAAAAGAGAAAAAAGAACAAGAAGGAAATAGTCTTTTTCATAAGTCAGAACGGCGACGCTTTACAGGACGAGGCAACTGCCCACTCTAGTTAAAGACACTTTCCTGACGCATTACCTATACTACTATTTCTAAAGTTGTTAAAATTGAAATAAAAATTTAGTAATCACAAGTAATACAAAATGCTTAATTTTGTTAGTAAGAAACATGTTGGCGGAGTAATAATTTAATCTACATTTATATTCATCGGTGTTGTTATAAACTACTTACCAAATGAATTTGAGTATCGTTGAGAGCTTTATTACCGCACTCAGTGCCGTTATAGATGATATTACCGCACTCAGTGCGGTAATATCCATTACCGCACTTTTTTTACAAAACAAAAAATAAATTAAACTTATTGATAAATATAAAATATTGAACAATACACGTTTGCTTACGGCACACAAAACTGGTTTCGTTAAAATGCTCAATAATTAAAATTGTATCGTTAATATCTATACTACTAGTGATAAAAATAAATAAAGAGCTTATTTAATGTTGTAGATATTTATTTGAGCCACGTATAGTTATTTGTGGTACAAGTGTGTTATACTACAAATAATCCATGAGAGGCCGCTAGGCCGAGAGGAATCTTCTCTCGAGTGACTTATTTGCAAAAACACACGAGTGCCATATAAAATGTTATCCAACAACTCAATAAATGTAAAAGAAAAATAAATTTTGCATGGACAGCTGTGAAATATCAAAGTGACAAATTAATTGAGAGTGAACTAAGGTACCGACAGATCAAATAAATGTATAATTAGAATTGGTTGTGATTCGTGTTGTATGTTTGGCACCACTGGTGTATTGTCAGACTATATCAAATTGGAGGTTAGTAGGTTAGGTTTTGTTTGTTATTTGACACAGACTGGCCCAAAACCGAACCTGATAACCTTGAATTTGACATAGGCTGTCAGTGTCACCAACAATACACCCCAACAGTGAATTGTGGTTTTTATATCATTGGTAGTTATGGTTTTTATTTCACTAGTGAGTTATGAGCTAATTTATCGTTCTAAAATCGAGCTAATTATAGTCGTATAGCTAAGAGGCCGTTGGGTAATAGTATTTCTTACACTTCCACATACGAAAGTGGCAGTTTCCATACAATCAAGTAGCCACGCAAAATGACAATATCATTCACCCGATCGTTATCATAACGAACGTGTTTGTTATGAAAAATGCACAATTCACAGTTACTGTTGTGTTTTGATTGCGGCTCTATAGTTTCGCAGTTCTGTGCGTGGCGTCTATGTTTTCCGATGTCTGTAGTACAGGATTTGAATTTAAAGCGCTCCGGGCCTGTTTGCGTTTTGTTTGTCGGCACAAACAGAGACATGAGCTTGGCATTTGGTTCCTGGTGTCCTTTTCCGTTTAATGCTGTGATGGCAATCAGTTTTAGCGCCTTTTAAATTGTCCAGTGGTTTTGCGGGCATGCAGTTTATGTTTGGTGGAATTTGCACTCGTTGATGGTAGCGGCTTATACGACGCTGGCGATTTGCTGAGAAATTTCTTCTCACGCCGATCCTGGCAGTTACAGCGCTGTGGTTGACCCATTTATACACATGGCCCAAATTGATCTAGGGTAAATCGATTGTAGCTTTTTGTGCCATGATTTAAGGCATCCGTGATTCTATTTTGGGTTTCTATTTTTCTTTATAGCCGCAGATTCAGAGCTCCCGTTAACCGCTATTATCATCTTGGGCGTCGAGCTTGACCCTGTATGCGCTGTGAAAAGCACCTGCCGTCCCCGACCTTCGTATGGGCTATTTGTGGTTTTTACATGACACGATTCTGTGCCAGGTACGTGACCCTTTTAGTGGACAGAAAGGGGCTCAAAAAAAGAATTGTTTTCATTTCCATTTATTTAAAACCATTTAATACTGTCAGCCGTGAGCCGGTGCTCTGTACCTCATTTGATTGCTACAGTTACCTGCCGAATTCTGTCAGAATTCTGGAAGATTTAGTCTGGAACTCTCGCTGTTATGTACAGTTCGCTTCACGAACTAAGTATCTGAAGGCACTCGGTATTTTTATTCCACAGAACCTGCGTTAACCTCCGTTACACCTTTTTAAACTGTTTTAGTGTTTAAATAATTTGTACTTTTTAATCTGTGTTTTAAGCTAATTTTCTAGCTAGACGGGTTTGTGATATGAGGTGCACCTTATATTTTGGGTTAGACTTATTACGGTACGATAACCTTTGTTTAGAAAATAATCACTTGTACTTTGTACGATATGATGCTGAATTCGTGATTATTATACTGTGATACTAGCCTTGTGGATTTGCGATTGATACTGCTACCTGTGCTTGTCTTGAGTTTTTTTTTTTTCAGTATAATTATGCTACTGGAGTTTACAAATTCTGTATGCTACCTGGGTACACTTGTCGTTTATTAAAAGATTGGTTGGCGCTCAGTTTGGCTTTTTAGTTTAACCTTAAGTACTTACTACATACAAGGAATAAGTTATACTAATTACTGGATTTGGTGATTATACGGAGGACGGATCAATAATTTGAAGGGAGTTGCCAGTGTAGCTGATTGATTTGGATTGGTTACTACATTAAAAACGATTTCACAACAAAAAAATCACCAACTGCGATATTTTTGCGTTCTATGTGATTCTCCCAATCTAAAATATCTGCATGAAAAAGTTTCACAATTAACAAGGGACCAAGTACCAAAAGATAACATTGAGGCTATAGGGTCACTAATTAAGAAAGTGGCTGATGCAATTCCGATTATTACGGAAACACACGAATTGGTATATAACCAAGATTCAAAGCTAGATTTGCTTCATAAAAGAGTTGAGGAAATTTACTCGATGTGTCAGTCCTTCACTGATTGTGGCCCACAATCAATTAGAAAAAGTTTAAACGGCATGCAGCAGGATCTTTTCAATCTCTCCTCAGTCTTCTTCAACAGCAATGAAGACCAAATCAAAATACAGGTACACGATCCATCTTCAAGTGAAATTAGGAAAAACATAGAAGGGATACAACATAAGTTAACAAAAATATCAGAGTCCATGGCGGAGTTCCGAATAAGACTGAAAACCCTAAAATCTCCAGGTGTTGCTTCTTCAACTTCACAACCGACTCCAATTCAAACATCAAAGTCTTGTATGTCAGTTGGCACCCAAACAACAGAACTATCTCCTAGTTTGAGTGGCCCAAAACCAGTGTCAAATTTAACATTACCTACTCAAGATGGAAAAGTAGGCAAAAGTGAATGGCAGTATGTGATTGTGAGAAACCTTCCATCGTACTATAACAGCAATCACATAGTACATTATATTAAAGATAAGTTGGGAGTGTCGGACTTTATAAGATGCTACCCCCTATTAAAACAATCAGAAAATGCAGCGGATATAACATACAAGATTGGCACCATAAACAGAAAGTCTGCCGCTCGATTAGCAGAAAAGCAGTTCTGGCCTGCTGGTGTATCGGTAAAGTGGTCAGTAGAAAGAAAATGCCATCTTGAGGAAAATCCTAGCGAAGGAAATGAAATGCAGCTGGACAAAGTGAAGAAAAAGACAACTAAAGAATTCACTACTCAAGAGAAGATTCTAAGGCTTCATTCTGATGGGGAGGCTATAGCAGCTGGCAAACAACACACCTTTAAAGAAAATCAACCCATAAAATTTGTGAGTGCAGGCATCCAGAAAACAAATCTCACAGTAGATGCAATGACTCCGCCAAGGGTGAAACTGACAATGCAATCTGCCACCGATGAAGGCCGGTACCTTTTGGCTCGTCTGCGGGAACCAGCAATAATGAATGCCGTCAGGTTGTACATATCCTATCTACATGAACAACCGCAATCAGTTTGTCACGAGGGCTTCACAAATGCTTCTCTAAGGGTATTTTTAGCTTCTGAGGGCCTTCCTGTAGACGTGGAGTCGCTAAAACAATTATACAAGAAGTACTTTGAAGCGTATGGCATAGGATCTTCTACTGCATCGGCGGACCTTGCAACCTACAAATCATTTGTCTCCTCCCAACATCTAATACGCCTACAACAATCCAGGGAAAGCCATGGCAAATACTACTCGCCAAAACGAAATTTTTAATACGATCGACGTGCCCAGAAGAGCAAGTATCTTCTATCATTGACAAACATTCAGTGCCTCTCTTTTGTAATAAAAACACCAGTAATATTACTATTTTGCATGCAAATATTCAGTGTATTAGAAACAAACACAATTATCTTGAATCCATCTTAACTGAACAAAATTTGACGTGGTGATGATTAGTGAACATTGGCTTAAGGATGGAGAAAAACATTTATATACACCAAATAATTACAATCTAGCTTCTTGTTACTGCCGATTGGAGAGTGAATGTGGGGAGTATGCATTTTTACTAGATCTGATCACGTTTTTACATCATTAAATTTCATTAATGAACTTAACAGTGAAAAACATTTTGAATGCACTGGCATTAAACTTGCTGATTTGAACTGTGTTGCGGTGGCTTTATATCGTTCACCATGTGGTAATATCGATATCTTTAAAAATAAACTTTCTCATGTTCTTGACTTAATATCTAAATATTTAAAAATAGTAAACTAGTGTTTGGTGGCGATTTTAATATAAATTTTGCAGTTAAATCTAAGGAAAGCATCGAAATTACTAACATATTCCATTCTTTTGGATTACAAAAAAATATCACCGACTTTACTAGAGTACAAAAAAATTCCAAGTCGTGTATCGACAACATCTTCACAAATTTTGAAACACAACTTGCAGCTGTGGCTGAATTTCACTTATCTGATCATAAATCTCAAATAATTAAATTTAACACTATTCAAAAACTGGCGACCTCTGTTTACAAAACCGTACCAAATAAAAGTTCTAGAAATAGAATCAAATTTTCAAATTACCTCTTAACTGAAGATTGGGTAGAATTATATAGAGAGTCTGACCCAACCTGCGCAGTTAATGCTTTTTATAAAGTTTTTTCATATTATCACGATTTATCTTTTCCTCCCATTAAAATTAATACAAATAACAAATGTAAAAATGCCTCTATATTTACCAATCCAGAAATAGTTTCGGCCAGGGAAGAAATAAATCGTCTTGGAAACATTTTGAAATTGAACTTGTAAAATAATGATCTTCTATCGGCTGAATTTAAACAAAAAAAATACGAATACGAACAAAAAATCTTAAAATTAAAAAAAGAAAAAATCAGTAAAGAAATCTTGGAGTCTGATAATAAACAAAGAACAATATGGAGAATAATAAAAAAAGGTGTAAGCAATATCAATAGCAATGGAGTGGTAAGTGTGATTTCCCCAGAATCTCACAACGACTACTTTGTGCATGTAGCCGACGATTTATTATCAAATATTCCCCCATCAAAGTACTCACACAGTGTTTATCTAAAGAAATTACCAGTAAACAATGAACAATCACTCTTCTTATATACTGTTGAGGAATCCGAGGTAGAAGATATTATAAAGACATTAAAAAAGTCAAAATCATTAGACCTATATAATCAATCGGTTTGTATGTACAAAGAAAATGTTTTATGTTTATCTGCCCCGATAGCTCATATTGCAAACATCATATTAAAGACGGGCATATTTCCTAATAAATTGAAACAAGCCAAAATTATACCTCTATATAAATCGGGTGAAATTGATGATAGATCCAATTATAGACCCATTGCGCTTCTCCCCATTTTGGCCAAAATTATAGAAAAAATTATTGCAGTTCGAATTCTAAATTTCTTTGAAACCAACCATATTTTTACGGACAGACAGTTTGGGTTCAGAAAAGGAAGGGACACGTCGGGAGCCGTGCTGAATCTCATTAATTATATAACAGAATCATTGGAAAACAAAAAATCTTCCTTTGCACTATTTCTTGATTTAAGCAAGGCGTTCGACTGTGTCTCAAAAAGCATTTTACTCGATAAACTGGAGTATTACGGTTGCAGGGGAGTAGCTCTAAAACTAATGTCATCCTACTTATCTGACAGATCTCAATGTGTATTTTGCAAAGGTCAGTATAGCCAGATGTCTTCAATTCAACATGGTGTCCCACAAGGAAGTGTATTGGGACCGTTATTATTTTCAATCTATGTTAACGATTTGCCTAATGCCATCCCAGTTTTCACGACTTTATTTGCAGACGATACGACCTTTGCAAACCACGTAGAAGATGAAACTCTAGTCAATCAGTTACAAACCAACATTATCAACCAAGCCTCAGATTGGTTCCAGGCAAATAAGCTTTGTCTAAACCAAAATAAAACTACCACTTTACTATTTTCAAATAAACAGAATATCTGTGAAACCGTCAAATTTTTAGGCCTTACCTTGGATAACAAACTAACTTGGCAAGCACATGTTGACAATCTTTCAATTAAGTTATCAAGAACAATTTATGTAATTAGACAAATAAAAAATCGAGTAAACTTAGATGCTGCCATTACTGCATACCACGCATTATTTCATAGTGTAATGACGTACGGTCTAATAAACTGGGGTACCTCTACACATATTAAAAAAAATTTCATTGTACAAAAAAGAGCCTTGAGAGTGTTGGCGGGAGCGAGTCAGTTAGACAGTTGTAAACCATTGTTTAACAAATATAACATATTAACGCTACCGTCAGCAATACTATATTGTAATCTATTATACATAAAAGAACATTATGGCGATTATACAAAAAACGGCGATGCCCATGGTTACGACACCCGCAGTCGAGGCGATATACAGGTTCCGCAGCAGAGACTAACGTCCACTAAACGAAATAATTTCGGAATAGGATTATTTAATTCGCTTCCTAGTACTCTCAAAAATGCCCCAACAAAACTCTTCAAAGTTAAGCTTAAAAAACATCTTCTGGCCAATGTCTATTATGAACTTTCCGATTTCAGATTTATTGAAAATTAAGACCGTCTTGTTTTATTGACTTTAGTATTTTTGTTGTTACTGTATTTATCTGTAGTTGACTATTTCTGTAAATGCATTGTATTTTATATTTTTATATTTTTATATTTAAACTGGAATTGTGACATATCTAAGCACCACGGTGTATATTATGATGAATAAAAATACAATACAATACAATACAATGGAATCAGAATGCTACTAGCAGTACGTAACGTATAATAATTAATAGACAGTAATTGCAGAATGCTAAAGACTGTACAGAAACAGCTGTAAACTATTTTTTAAATGCTTCAGCATGGCACCTACTGATTTAGAAGTAGAAAAAATGGCATGCGAGCGCCTGTAAACGCTCTGGCGAACGATCTGGGACGTTTTGGATATAATTTCGATTGTAGAAATGCCCTTAAATTTTATTATCTTAGTTGCGCTATTTCGGTGTTTGAACGCGACGTTTTAATGGCATCAGAATGCTACTAGCAGTACGTAACGTATAATAATTAATAGACAGTAATTGCAGAATGCTAAAGACTGTACAGAAACAGCTGTAAACTAATTTTTAAATGCTTCAGCATGGCACCTATTGTTTTATAAGTAGACAAAATGGCATGCGAGCGCCTGCAAACGCTCTGGCGAACGAACTGGAACGTTTTGGATATAATTTCGGTTGTAGAAATGCCCTTAAATTTTATTATCTTAGTAGATCTTGGACTATTTGGTATCATTTTGATAGTAGAAACGCTCTTAGATTTTGTTTATTTTATTAACGCTATTTCGGTGTTTGAACGCGACGCTTGAATGACATCAGATTGCTACTAGCAGTACGTAACATATTAAAATTGATAGACATGAACTGCAGAATGCTAAACACTGTACAGAAACAACTGTAAAATAACTTTTAAATGCTTCAGCATTGCACCTATTGTTTTATAAGTAGACAAAATGGCATGCGAGCGCCTGCAAACGATCTGACGAACGAACTGGAACGTTTTGGATATAATTTCGGTTGTAGAAATGCCCTTAAATTTTATTATCTTAGTAGATCTTGGACTATTTGGTATCATTTTGATAGTAGAAACGCTCTTAGATTTTGTTTATTTTATTAACGCTATTTCGGTGTTTGAACGCGACGCTTGAATGACATCAGATTGCTACTAGCAGTACGTAACATATTACAATTGATAGACATGAACTGCAGAATGCTAAACACTGTACAGAAACAACTGTAAAATAACTTTTAAATGCTTCAGCATTGCAGCTATTGTTTTATAAGTAGACAAAATGGCATGCGAGCGCCTGCAAACGATCTGACGAACGAACTGGAACGTTTTGGATATAATTTCGGTTGTAGAAATGCCCTTAAATTTTATTATCTTAGTAGATCTTGGACTATTTGGTATCATTTTGATAGTAGAAACGCTCTTAGATTTTGTTTATTTTATTAACGCTATTTCGGTGTTTGAACGCGACGCTTGAATGACATCAGATTGCTACTAGCAGTACGTAACATATTACAATTGATAGACATGAACTGCAGAATGCTAAACACTGTACAGAAACAACTGTAAAATAACTTTTAAATGCTTCAGCATTGCACCTATTGTTTTATAAGTAGACAAAATGGCATGCGAGCGCCTGCAAACGATCTGACGAACGAACTGGAACGTTTTGGATATAATTTCGGTTGTAGAAATGCCCTTAAATTTTATTATCTTAGTAGAACTTGGACTATTTGGTATCATTTTGATAGTAGAACCGCTCTTAGATCTTGTTTATTTTATTTACGCTGTTTCGGTGTGTGAACGCGACGCTTGAATGACATCATTCAATGCTAAGGACTGTACAGGAACAACTGTAAACTAACTTTTAATTCCTTCAGCATTGCACCTATTGTTTGAGAAGTAGACAAAATGGCATGCGAGAGCCTGTAAACGCTCTAGCGAACGATCTGGGACGTTTGGGTATCATTTCGATAGTAGAAACTCTCTTAGATTTTGTTTATTTTATTAACGCTATTTCGGTGTGTAAACGCGATGTTTGAATGACATCAGATTGCTACTAGCAGTACCTAACTTATTATACTTGATAGAAAGTAATTGCAGAATGCTAAAGACTGTACAGAAGCAACTGTACTCTAATTTTTAAATGCTTCAGCATGGCACCTATTGTTTTAGAAGTAGACAAAATGGCATGCGAGCGCCTGTAGACGCTCTGGGGAACGATCTGGGACGTTTTGGTATCATTTCGATAGTAGAAACGCTCTTAGATCTTGTTTATTTTATTTACGCTATTTTGGTGTGTGAACGCGACGCTTGAATGACATCCGATTGCTACTAGCAGTACGTAACATATTACACTTGATAGACAGTAATTGCAGAATGCTAAAGACTGTACAGAAGCAACTGTACTCTAATCTTTAAATGCTTCAGTATGGCACCTATTGTTTTGTAGGTAGATAAAATGGCATGGGAGCGCCTGTAAACGTTCTGGGGAACGACTTGGAACGTTTTGGTATCATTTTGATAGTAGTAACGCTCTTAGATTTTGCTTATTTTATTAACGTTATTTCGGTGTCTGAACGCGACCATTTAATGACATCAGAATGCTACTAGCAGTACGTAACATATTATACTTGATAGACAGCATTGTACTTATTGGTCGAGAGGTAGACAAAATGGCATGCGAGCGCCTGTAAACACTTTGGCGAACGATCTGGGACGTTTTGGTATCATTTCGATAGTAGAAACTCTCTTAGATTTTGTTTATTTTATTAACGCTATTTCGGTGTGTGAACGCGATGCTTGAATGACATCAGGTGGCTACTAGCAATACGTAACATATTATACTTGATAGACAGAAATTGCAGAATGCTAAAGACTGTACAGAAGCAACTGTACTCTAATTTTTAAATGCTTCAGCATAGCACCTATGGTTTTAGAAGTAGACAAAATGGCATGCGAGCGCCTGAAAACACTCTGGAGATAGATCTGGGACGTTTTGGTATCATTTCGATAGTAGACACTCTCTAAGATTTTGTTTATTTTATTAACGCTGTTTCGGTGTGTGAACGCGACGCTTGAATGACATCCGATTGCTTCTAACAGTACGTAACATATTATACTTGATAGACAGTAATTGCAGAATGCTAAAAACTGTACAGAAGCAACTGTACTCTAATTTTTAAATGCTTCAGCATGGCACCTATTGTTTAGTAGGTAGATAAAATGGCATGCGAGCCCCTGTAAACGCTCAGGCGAACGATCTAGGACGTTTTGGTATAATTTCGATAGCAGAAACTGTCTTAGATTTTGTTTACTTTATTAATGCCATTTCGGTGTGTGAACGCGACGCTTTAATGACATCAGATTGCTACTAGCAGTACGTAACATATTATACTTGATTGACAGTAATTGCAGAATGCTGAAGACTGTACAGAAGCAACTGTACTCTAACTTTTAAATGCTTCAGCATGGCACATATTGTTTTGTAGGTAGACAAAATGGAATGCGAGCACCTGTAAACGCTGTGGCGAACGATCTAGGACGTTTTGGTATAATTTCGATAGTAGAAACTCTATTAGATTTTGTTTATTTTATTAACGCTATTTCGGTGTGTGAACGCGATGCTTGAATGACATCAGATGGCTACTAGCAGTACGTAACATATTATACTTGATAGACAGTAATTGCAGAATGCTAAAGACTGTACAGAAGCAACTGTACTGTAATTTTTAAATGCTTCAGCATGGCACCTATTGTTTTAGAAGTAGACAAAATAGCATGCGAGCGCCTGTAAACACTCTGGAGAATGATCTGGGACGTTTTGGTATCATTTCGATAGTAGACACTCTCTTAGATTTTGTTTATTTTATTAACGCTATTTCGGTGTGTGAACGCGACGCTTGAATAACATTCGATTGCTACTAGCAGTACGTAACATATTATACTTGATAGACAGTAATTGCAGAATGCTAAAGACTGTACAGAAGCAACTGTACTCTAAATTTTAAATGCTTCAGCATGTCACCTATTGTTTTGTAGGTAGACAAAATGGCATGCGAGCGCCTGTAAACGCTGTGGCGAACGATATAGGACGTTTTGGTATCATTTCGATAGTAGACACTCTCTTAGATTTTGTTTATTTTATTAACGCTATTTCGGTGTGTGAACGCGACGCTTGAATGACATCCGATTGCTACTAGCAGTACGTAACATATTATACTTGATAGACAGTAATTGCAGAATGCTAAAGACTGTACAGAAGCAACTGTACTCTAACTTTTAAATGCTTCAGCATGGCACCTATTGTTTTGTAGGTAGACAAAATGGCATGCGAGCGCCTGTAAACGCTGTGGCGAACGATATAGGACGTTTTGGTATCATTTCGATAGTAGACACTCTCTTAGATTTTGTTTATTTTATTAACGCTATTTCGGTGTGTGAACGCGACGCTTGAATGACATCCGATTGCTACTAGCAGTACGTAACATATTATACTTGATAGACAGTAATTGCAGAATGCTAAAGGCTGTACAGAAGCAACTGTACTCTAACTTTTAAATGCTTCAGCATGGCACCTATTGTTTTGTAGGTAGACAACATGGCATGCGAGCGCCTGTAAACGCTGTGGCGAACGATATAGGACGTTTTGGTATCATTTCGATAGTAGACACTCTCTTAGATTTTGTTTATTTTATTAACGCTATTTCGGTGTGTGAACGCGACGCTTGAATGACATCCGATTGCTACTAGCAGTACGTAACATATTTTACTTGATAGACAGTAATTGCAGAATGCTAAAGACTGTACAGATGCAACTCTACTCTAATTTTTAAATGTTTCAGAATGGCACCTATTGTTTTAGAAGTAGACAAAATGGTATGCGAGCGCCTGTAAACACTCTGGAGAACGATCTGGGACGTTTTGGTATCATTTCGATAGTAGACACTCTCTTAGATTTTGTTTATTTTATTAACGCTATTTCGGTGTGTAAACGCGACGCTTGAATGACATCCGATTGCTACTAGCAGTACGTAACATATTATACTTGATAGACAGTAATTGCAGAATGCTAAAGACTGTACAGAAGCAACTGTACTCTAACTTTTAAATGCTTCAGCATGGCACCTATTGTTTTGTAGGTAGACAAAATGGCATGCGAGCGCCTGTAAACGCCTCGGCGAACGATATAGGACGTTTTGGTATCATTTCAATAGTAGACACTCTCTTATATTTTGTTTATTTTATTAACGCTATTTCGGTGTGTGAACGCGACGCTTGAATGACATCCGATTGCTACTAGCAGTACGTAACATATTATACTTGATAGACAGTAATTTCAGAATGCTAAAGACTGTACAGAAGCAACTGTACTCTAATTTTTAAATGCTTCAGCATGGCACCTATTGTTTTAGAAGTAGACAAAATGGCATGCGAGCGCCTGTAAACGCTCTGGCGAACGATCTGGAACGTTTTGAATATAATTTCGGTTGTAGAAATGCCCTTAAATTTTATTATCTTAGTAGATCTTGGACTATTTGGTATCATTTTGATAGTAGAAACGCTCTTAGATTTTGTTTATTTTATTAACGCTATTTCGGTGTGTGAACGCGACGCTTGAATGACATCAGATTGCTAC
Organism: Agriotes lineatus; assembly: GCA_940337035.1. Classification (NCBI taxonomy): domain Eukaryota; kingdom Metazoa; phylum Arthropoda; class Insecta; order Coleoptera; family Elateridae; genus Agriotes; species Agriotes lineatus. The sequence continues at coordinate 60,747 of CALNHX010007068.1, read as the reverse complement.
TAGCAGTACGTAACATATTACAATTGATAGACATGAACTGCAGAATGCTAAACACTGTACAGAAACAACTGTAAAATAACTTTTAAATGCTTCAGCATTGCACCTAGTGTTTTATAAGTAGACAAAATGGCATGCGAGCGCCTGTAAACGCTCTGGCGAACAATCTGGAACGTTTTGGATATAATTTCGGTTGTAGAAATGCCCTTAAATTTTATTATCTTAGTAGATCTTGGACTATTTGGTATCATTTTGATAGTAGAAACGCTCTTAGATTTTGTTATTTTATTAACGCTATTTCGGTGTTTGAACGCGACGCTTTAATGACATCAGATTGCTACTAGCAGTACGTAACATATTACAATTGATAGACATGAACTGCAGAATGCTAAACACTGTACAAAAACAAATGTAAAATAACTTTTAAATGCTTCAGCATTGCACCTATTGTTTTATAAGTAGACAAAATGGCATGCGAGCGCCTGTAAACGCTCTGGCGAACGATCTGGAGCGTTTTGGATATAATTTCGGTTGTAGAAATGCCCTTAAATTTTATTATCTTAGTAGATCTTGGACTATTTGTTATCATTTTGATAGTAGAAACGCTCTTAGATTTTGTTTATTTTATTAACGCTATTTCGGTGTTTGAACGCGACGCTTTAATGACATCAGATTGCTACTAGCAGTACGTAACATATTACAATTGATAGACATAAACTGCAGAATGCTAAACACTGTACAGAAACAACTGTAAAATAACTTTTAAATGCTTCAGCATTGCACCTATTGTTTTATAAGTAGACAAAATGGCATGCGAGCGCCTGTAAACGCTCTGGCGAACGATCTGGAACGTTTTGAATATAATTTCGGTTGTAGAAACTGTCTTAGATTTTGTTTACTTTATTAATGCCATTTCGGTGTGTGAACGCGACGCTTTAATGACATCAGATTGCTACTAGCAGTACGTAACATATTATACTTGATTGACAGTAATTGCAGAATGCTGAAGACTGTACAGAAGCAACTGTACTCTAACTTTTAAATGCTTCAGCATGGCACATATTGTTTTGTAGGTAGACAAAATGGAATGCGAGCACCTGTAAACGCTGTGGCGAACGATCTAGGACGTTTTGGTATAATTTCGATAGTAGAAACTCTATTAGATTTTGTTTATTTTATTAACGCTATTTCGGTGTGTGAACGCGATGCTTGAATGACATCAGATGGCTACTAGCAGTACGTAACATATTATACTTGATAGACAGTAATTGCAGAATGCTAAAGACTGTACAGAAGCAACTGTACTGTAATTTTTAAATGCTTCAGCATGGCACCTATTGTTTTAGAAGTAGACAAAATAGCATGCGAGCGCCTGTAAACACTCTGGAGAATGATCTGGGACGTTTTGGTATCATTTCGATAGTAGACACTCTCTTAGATTTTGTTTATTTTATTAACGCTATTTCGGTGTGTGAACGCGACGCTTGAATAACATTCGATTGCTACTAGCAGTACGTAACATATTATACTTGATAGACAGTAATTGCAGAATGCTAAAGACTGTACAGAAGCAACTGTACTCTAAATTTTAAATGCTTCAGCATGTCACCTATTGTTTTGTAGGTAGACAAAATGGCATGCGAGCGCCTGTAAACGCTGTGGCGAACGATATAGGACGTTTTGGTATCATTTCGATAGTAGACACTCTCTTAGATTTTGTTTATTTTATTAACGCTATTTCGGTGTGTGAACGCGACGCTTGAATGACATCCGATTGCTACTAGCAGTACGTAACATATTATACTTGATAGACAGTAATTGCAGAATGCTAAAGACTGTACAGAAGCAACTGTACTCTAACTTTTAAATGCTTCAGCATGGCACCTATTGTTTTGTAGGTAGACAAAATGGCATGCGAGCGCCTGTAAACGCTGTGGCGAACGATATAGGACGTTTTGGTATCATTTCGATAGTAGACACTCTCTTAGATTTTGTTTATTTTATTAACGCTATTTCGGTGTGTGAACGCGACGCTTGAATGACATCCGATTGCTACTAGCAGTACGTAACATATTATACTTGATAGACAGTAATTGCAGAATGCTAAAGGCTGTACAGAAGCAACTGTACTCTAACTTTTAAATGCTTCAGCATGGCACCTATTGTTTTGTAGGTAGACAACATGGCATGCGAGCGCCTGTAAACGCTGTGGCGAACGATATAGGACGTTTTGGTATCATTTCGATAGTAGACACTCTCTTAGATTTTGTTTATTTTATTAACGCTATTTCGGTGTGTGAACGCGACGCTTGAATGACATCCGATTGCTACTAGCAGTACGTAACATATTTTACTTGATAGACAGTAATTGCAGAATGCTAAAGACTGTACAGATGCAACTCTACTCTAATTTTTAAATGTTTCAGAATGGCACCTATTGTTTTAGAAGTAGACAAAATGGCATGCGAGCGCCTGTAAACACTCTGGAGAACGATCTGGGACGTTTTGGTATCATTTCGATAGTAGACACTCTCTTAGATTTTGTTTATTTTATTAACGCTATTTCGGTGTGTAAACGCGACGCTTGAATGACATCCGATTGCTACTAGCAGTACGTAACATATTATACTTGATAGACAGTAATTGCAGAATGCTAAAGACTGTACAGAAGCAACTGTACTCTAACTTTTAAATGCTTCAGCATGGCACCTATTGTTTTGTAGGTAGACAAAATGGCATGCGAGCGCCTGTAAACGCCTCGGCGAACGATATAGGACGTTTTGGTATCATTTCAATAGTAGACACTCTCTTATATTTTGTTTATTTTATTAACGCTATTTCGGTGTGTGAACGCGACGCTTGAATGACATCCGATTGCTACTAGCAGTACGTAACATATTATACTTGATAGACAGTAATTTCAGAATGCTAAAGACTGTACAGAAGCAACTGTACTCTAATTTTGAAATGCTTCAGCATGGCACCTATTGTTTTAGAAGTAGACAAAATGGCATGCGAGCGCCTGTAAACGCTCTGGCGAACGATCTGGAACGTTTTGAATATAATTTCGGTTGTAGAAATGCCCTTAAATTTTATTATCTTAGTAGATCTTGGACTATTTGGTATCATTTTGATAGTAGAAACGCTCTTAGATTTTGTTTATTTTATTAACGCTATTTCGGTGTGTGAACGCGACGCTTGAATGACATCAGATTGCTACTAGCAGTACGTAACATATTACAATTGATAGACATGAACTGCAGAATGCTAAACACTGTACAGAAACAACTGTAAAATAACTTTTAAATGCTTCAGCATTGCACCTAGTGTTTTATAAGTAGACAAAATGGCATGCGAGCGCCTGTAAACGCTCTGGCGAACAATCTGGAACGTTTTGGATATAATTTCGGTTGTAGAAATGCCCTTAAATTTTATTATCTTAGTAGATCTTGGACTATTTGGTATCATTTTGATAGTAGAAACGCTCTTAGATTTTGTTATTTTATTAACGCTATTTCGGTGTTTGAACGCGACGCTTTAATGACATCAGATTGCTACTAGCAGTACGTAACATATTACAATTGATAGACATGAACTGCAGAATGCTAAACACTGTACAGAAACAACTGTAAAATAACTTTTAAATGCTTCAGCATTGCACCTAGTGTTTTATAACTAGACAAAATGGCATGCGAGCGCCTGTAAACGCTCTGGCGAACAATCTGGAACGTTTTGGATATAATTTCGGTTGTAGAAATGCCCTTAAATTTTATTATCTTAGTAGATCTTGGACTATTTGGTATCATTTTGATAGTAGAAACGCTCTTAGATTTTGTTATTTTATTAACGCTATTTCGGTGTTTGAACGCGACGCTTTAATGACATCAGATTGCTACTAGCAGTACGTAACATATTACAATTGATAGACATGAACTGCAGAATGCTAAACACTGTACAGAAACAACTGTAAAATAACTTTTAAATGCTTCAGCATTGCACCTAGTGTTTTATAAGTAGACAAAATGGCATGCGAGCGCCTGTAAACGCTCTGGCGAACAATCTGGAACGTTTTGGATATAATTTCGGTTGTAGAAATGCCCTTAAATTTTTTATCTTAGTAGATCTTGGACTATTTGGTATCATTTTGATAGTAGAAACGCTCTTAGATTTTGTTTATTTTATTAACGCTATTTCGGTGTTTGAACGCGACGCTTGAATGACATCAGATTGCTACTAGCAGTACGTAACATATTACAATTGATAGACATGAACTGCAGAATGCTAAACACTGTACAGAAACAACTGTAAAATAACTTTTAAATGCTTCAGCATTGCACCTATTGTTTTATAAGTAGACAAAATGGCATGCGAGCGCCTGCAAACGATCTGACGAACGAACTGGAACGTTTTGGATATAATTTCGGTTGTAGAAATGCCCTTAAATTTTATTATCTTAGTAGAACTTGGACTATTTGGTATCATTTTGATAGTAGAAACGCTCTTAGATCTTGTTTATTTTATTTACGCTGTTTCGGTGTGTGAACGCGACGCTTGAATGACATCATTCAATGCTAAGGACTGTACAGGAACAACTGTAAACTAACTTTTAATTCCTTCAGCATTGCACCTATTGTTTGAGAAGTAGACAAAATGGCATGCGAGAGCCTGTAAACGCTCTAGCGAACGATCTGGGACGTTTGGGTATCATTTCGATAGTAGAAACTCTCTTAGATTTTGTTTATTTTATTAACGCTATTTCGGTGTGTAAACGCGATGTTTGAATGACATCAGATTGCTACTAGCAGTACCTAACTTATTATACTTGATAGACAGTAATTGCAGAATGCTAAAGACTGTACAGAAGCAACTGTACTCTAATTTTTAAATGCTTCAGCATGGCACCTATTGTTTTAGAAGTAGACAAAATGGCATGCGAGCGCCTGTAGACGCTCTGGGGAACGATCTGGGACGTATTGGTATCATTTCGATAGTAGAAACGCTCTTAGATCTTGTTTATTTTATTTACGCTATTTTGGTGTGTGAACGCGACGCTTGAATGACATCCGATTGCTACTAGCAGTACGTAACATATTACACTTGATAGACAGTAATTGCAGAATGCTAAAGACTGTACAGAAGCAACTGTACTCTAATCTTTAAATGCTTCAGTATGGCACCTATTGTTTTAGAAGTAGACAAAATGGCATGCGAGCGCCTGCAAACGCTCTGGCGAACGAACTGGAACGTTTTGGATATAATTTCGGTTGTAGAAATGCCCTTAAATTTTATTATCTTAGTAGATCTTGGACTATTTGGTATCATTTTGATAGTAGAAACGCTCTTAGATTTTGTTTATTTTATGAACGCTATTTCGGTGTTTGAACGCGACGCTTGAATGACATCAGATTGCTACTAGCAGTACGTAACATATTAAAATTGATAGACATGAACTGCAGAATGCTAAACACTGTACAGAAACAACTGTAAAATAACTTTTAAATGCTTCAGCATTGCACCTATTGTTTTATAAGTAGACAAAATGGCATGCGAGCGCCTGCAAACGATCTGGCGAACGAACTGGAACGTTTTGGATATAATTTCGGTTGTAGAAATGCCCTTAAATTTTATTATCTTAGTAGATCTTGGACTATTTGGTATCATTTTGATAGTAGAAACGCTCTTAGATTTTGTTTATTTTATGAACGCTATTTCGGTGTTTGAACGCGACGCTTGAATGACATCAGATTGCTACTAGCAGTACGTAACATATTACAATTGATAGACATGAACTGCAGAATGCTAAACACTGTACAGAAACAACTGTAAAATAACTTTTAAATGCTTTAGCATTGCACCTATTGTTTTATAAGTAGACAAAATGGCATGCGAGCGCCTGCAAACGATCTGACGAACGAACTGGAACGTTTTGGATATAATTTCGGTTGTAGAAATGCCCTTAAATTTTATTATCTTAGTAGAACTTGGACTATTTGGTATCATTTTGATAGTAGAAACGCTCTTAGATCTTGTTTATTTTATTAACGCTATTTCGGTGTTTGAACGCGACGCTTGAATGACATCAGATTGCTACTAGCAGTACGTAACATATTACAATTGATAGACATGAACTGCAGAATGCTAAACACTGTACAGAAACAACTGTAAAATAACTTTTAAATGCTTCAGCATTGCAGCTATTGTTTTATAAGTAGACAAAATGGCATGCGAGCGCCTGCAAACGATCTGACGAACGAACTGGAACGTTTTGGATATAATTTCGGTTGTAGAAATGCCCTTAAATTTTATTATCTTAGTAGAACTTGGACTATTTGGTATCATTTTGATAGTAGAAACGCTCTTAGATCTTGTTTATTTTATTAACGCTATTTCGGTGTTTGAACGCGACGCTTGAATGACATCAGATTGCTACTAGCAGTACGTAACATATTACAATTGATAGACATGAACTGCAGAATGCTAAACACTGTACAGAAACAACTGTAAAATAACTTTTAAATGCTTCAGCATTGCAGCTATTGTTTTATAAGTAGACAAAATGGCATGCGAGCGCCTGCAAACGATCTGACGAACGAACTGGAACGTTTTGGATATAATTTCGGTTGTAGAAATGCCCTTAAATTTTATTATCTTAGTAGAACTTGGACTATTTGGTATCATTTTGATAGTAGAAACGCTCTTAGATCTTGTTTATTTTATTTACGCTGTTTCGGTGTGTGAACGCGACGCTTGAATGACATCATTCAATGCTAAGGACTGTACAGGAACAACTGTAAACTAACTTTTAATTCCTTCAGCATTGCACCTATTGTTTGAGAAGTAGACAAAATGGCATGCGAGAGCCTGTAAACGCTCTAGCGAACGATCTGGGACGTTTGGGTATCATTTCGATAGTAGAAACTCTCTTAGATTTTGTTTATTTTATTAACGCTATTTCGGTGTGTAAACGCGATGTTTGAATGACATCAGATTGCTACTAGCAGTACCTAACTTATTATACTTGATAGAAAGTAATTGCAGAATGCTAAAGACTGTACAGAAGCAACTGTACTCTAATTTTTAAATGCTTCAGCATGGCACCTATTGTTTTAGAAGTAGACAAAATGGCATGCGAGCGCCTGTAGACGCTCTGGGGAACGATCTGGGACGTTTTGGTATCATTTCGATAGTAGAAACGCTCTTAGATCTTGTTTATTTTATTTACGCTATTTTGGTGTGTGAACGCGACGCTTGAATGACATCCGATTGCTACTAGCAGTACGTAACATATTACACTTGATAGACAGTAATTGCAGAATGCTAAAGACTGTACAGAAGCAACTGTACTCTAATCTTTAAATGCTTCAGTATGGCACCTATTGTTTTGTAGGTAGATAAAATGGCATGGGAGCGCCTGTAAACGTTCTGGGGAACGACTTGGAACGTTTTGGTATCATTTTGATAGTAGTAACGCTCTTAGATTTTGCTTATTTTATTAACGTTATTTCGGTGTCTGAACGCGACCATTTAATGACATCAGAATGCTACTAGCAGTACGTAACATATTATACTTGATAGACAGCATTGTACTTATTGGTCGAGAGGTAGACAAAATGGCATGCGAGCGCCTGTAAACACTTTGGCGAACGATCTGGGACGTTTTGGTATCATTTCGATAGTAGAAACTCTCTTAGATTTTGTTTATTTTATTAACGCTATTTCGGTGTGTGAACGCGATGCTTGAATGACATCAGGTGGCTACTAGCAATACGTAACATATTATACTTGATAGACAGAAATTGCAGAATGCTAAAGACTGTACAGAAGCAACTGTACTTTAATTTTTAAATGCTTCAGCATAGCACCTATGGTTTTAGAAGTAGACAAAATGGCATGCGAGCGCCTGAAAACACTCTGGAGATAGATCTGGGACGTTTTGGTATCATTTCGATAGTAGACACTCTCTAAGATTTTGTTTATTTTATTAACGCTGTTTCGGTGTGTGAACGCGACGCTTGAATGACATCCGATTGCTTCTAACAGTACGTAACATATTATACTTGATAGACAGTAATTGCAGAATGCTAAAAACTGTACAGAAGCAACTGTACTCTAATTTTTAAATGCTTCAGCATGGCACCTATTGTTTAGTAGGTAGATAAAATGGCATGCGAGCCCCTGTAAACGCTCAGGCGAACGATCTAGGACGTTTTGGTATAATTTCGATAGCAGAAACTGTCTTAGATTTTGTTTACTTTATTAATGCCATTTCGGTGTGTGAACGCGACGCTTTAATGACATCAGATTGCTACTAGCAGTACGTAACATATTATACTTGATTGACAGTAATTGCAGAATGCTGAAGACTGTACAGAAGCAACTGTACTCTAACTTTTAAATGCTTCAGCATGGCACATATTGTTTTGTAGGTAGACAAAATGGAATGCGAGCACCTGTAAACGCTGTGGCGAACGATCTAGGACGTTTTGGTATAATTTCGATAGTAGAAACTCTATTAGATTTTGTTTATTTTATTAACGCTATTTCGGTGTGTGAACGCGATGCTTGAATGACATCAGATGGCTACTAGCAGTACGTAACATATTATACTTGATAGACAGTAATTGCAGAATGCTAAAGACTGTACAGAAGCAACTGTACTGTAATTTTTAAATGCTTCAGCATGGCACCTATTGTTTTAGAAGTAGACAAAATAGCATGCGAGCGCCTGTAAACACTCTGGAGAATGATCTGGGACGTTTTGGTATCATTTCGATAGTAGACACTCTCTTAGATTTTGTTTATTTTATTAACGCTATTTCGGTGTGTGAACGCGACGCTTGAATAACATTCGATTGCTACTAGCAGTACGTAACATATTATACTTGATAGACAGTAATTGCAGAATGCTAAAGACTGTACAGAAGCAACTGTACTCTAAATTTTAAATGCTTCAGCATGGCACCTATTGTTTTGTAGGTAGACAAAATGGGATGCGAGCGCCTGTAAACGCTGTGGCGAACGATATAGGACGTTTTGGTATCATTTCGATAGTAGACACTCTCTTAGATTTTGTTTATTTTATTAACGCTATTTCGGTGTGTGAACGCGACGCTTGAATGACATCCGATTGCTACTAGCAGTACGTAACATATTATACTTGATAGACAGTAATTGCAGAATGCTAAAGACTGTACAGAAGCAACTGTACTCTAACTTTTAAATGCTTCAGCATGGCACCTATTGTTTTGTAGGTAGACAAAATGGCATGCGAGCGCCTGTAAACGCTGTGGCGAACGATATAGGACGTTTTGGTATCATTTCGATAGTAGACACTCTCTTAGATTTTGTTTATTTTATTAACGCTATTTCGGTGTGTGAACGCGACGCTTGAATGACATCCGATTGCTACTAGCAGTACGTAACATATTATACTTGATAGACAGTAATTGCAGAATGCTAAAGGCTGTACAGAAGCAACTGTACTCTAACTTTTAAATGCTTCAGCATGGCACCTATTGTTTTGTAGGTAGACAACATGGCATGCGAGCGCCTGTAAACGCTGTGGCGAACGATATAGGACGTTTTGGTATCATTTCGATAGTAGACACTCTCTTAGATTTTGTTTATTTTATTAACGCTATTTCGGTGTGTGAACGCGACGCTTGAATGACATCCGATTGCTACTAGCAGTACGTAACATATTTTACTTGATAGACAGTAATTGCAGAATGCTAAAGACTGTACAGATGCAACTCTACTCTAATTTTTAAATGTTTCAGAATGGCACCTATTGTTTTAGAAGTAGACAAAATGGCATGCGAGCGCCTGTAAACACTCTGGAGAACGATCTGGGACGTTTTGGTATCATTTCGATAGTAGACACTCTCTTAGATTTTGTTTATTTTATTAACGCTATTTCGGTGTGTAAACGCGACGCTTGAATGACATCCGATTGCTACTAGCAGTACGTAACATATTATACTTGATAGACAGTAATTGCAGAATGCTAAAGACTGTACAGAAGCAACTGTACTCTAACTTTTAAATGCTTCAGCATGGCACCTATTGTTTTGTAGGTAGACAAAATGGCATGCGAGCGCCTGTAAACGCCTCGGCGAACGATATAGGACGTTTTGGTATCATTTCAATAGTAGACACTCTCTTATATTTTGTTTATTTTATTAACGCTATTTCGGTGTGTGAACGCGACGCTTGAATGACATCCGATTGCTACTAGCAGTACGTAACATATTATACTTGATAGACAGTAATTTCAGAATGCTAAAGACTGTACAGAAGCAACTGTACTCTAATTTTTAAATGCTTCAGCATGGCACCTATTGTTTTAGAAGTAGACAAAATGGCATGCGAGCGCCTGTAAACGCTCTGGCGAACGATCTGGAACGTTTTGAATATAATTTCGGTTGTAGAAATGCCCTTAAATTTTATTATCTTAGTAGATCTTGGACTATTTGGTATCATTTTGATAGTAGAAACGCTCTTAGATTTTGTTTATTTTATTAACGCTATTTCGGTGTGTGAACGCGACGCTTGAATGACATCAGATTGCTACTAGCAGTACGTAACATATTACAATTGATAGACATGAACTGCAGAATGCTAAACACTGTACAGAAACAACTGTAAAATAACTTTTAAATGCTTCAGCATTGCACCTAGTGTTTTATAAGTAGACAAAATGGCATGCGAGCGCCTGTAAACGCTCTGGCGAACAATCTGGAACGTTTTGGATATAATTTCGGTTGTAGAAATGCCCTTAAATTTTATTATCTTAGTAGATCTTGGACTATTTGGTATCATTTTGATAGTAGAAACGCTCTTAGATTTTGTTATTTTATTAACGCTATTTCGGTGTTTGAACGCGACGCTTTAATGACATCAGATTGCTACTAGCAGTACGTAACATATTACAATTGATAGACATGAACTGCAGAATGCTAAACACTGTACAAAAACAAATGTAAAATAACTTTTAAATGCTTCAGCATTGCACCTATTGTTTTATAAGTAGACAAAATGGCATGCGAGCGCCTGTAAACGCTCTGGCGAACGATCTGGAGCGTTTTGGATATAATTTCGGTTGTAGAAATGCCCTTAAATTTTATTATCTTAGTAGATCTTGGACTATTTGTTATCATTTTGATAGTAGAAACGCTCTTAGATTTTGTTTATTTTATTAACGCTATTTCGGTGTTTGAACGCGACGCTTTAATGACATCAGATTGCTACTAGCAGTACGTAACATATTACAATTGATAGACATAAACTGCAGAATGCTAAACACTGTACAGAAACAACTGTAAAATAACTTTTAAATGCTTCAGCATTGCACCTATTGTTTTATAAGTAGACAAAATGGCATGCGAGCGCCTGTAAACGCTCTGGCGAACGATCTGGAACGTTTTGAATATAATTTCGGTTGTAGAAATGCCCTTAAATTTTATTATCTTAGTAGATCTTGGACTATTTGGTATCATTTTGATAGTAGAAACGCCCTTAGATTTTGTTATTTTATTAACGCTATTTCGGTGTGTGAACGCGACGCTTTAATGACATCAGATTGCTACTAGCAGTACGTAACATATTACAATTGATAGACATGAACTGCAGAATGCTAAACACTGTACAGAAACAACTGTAAAATAACTTTTAAATGCTTCAGCATTGCACCTATTGTTTTATAAGTAGACAAAATGGCATGCGAGCGCCTGTAAACGCTCTGGCGAACGATCTGGAACGTTTTGGATATAATTTCGGTTGTAGAAATGCCCTTAAATTTTATTATCTTAGTAGATCTTGGACTATTTGGTATCATTTTGATAGTAGAAACGCTCTTAGATTTTGTTATTTTATTAACGCTATTTCGGTGTTTGAACGCGACGCTTTAATGACATCAGATTGCTACTAGCAGTACGTAACATATTACAATTGATAGACATGAACTGCAGAATGCTAAACACTGTACAGAAACAACTGTAAAATAACTTTTAAATGCTTCAGCATTGCACCTATTGTTTTATAAGTAGACAAAATGGCATGCGAGCGCCTGTAAACGCTCTGGCGAACGATCTGGAACGTTTTGGATATAATTTCGGTTGTAGAAATGCCCTTAAATTTTATTATCTTAGTAGATCTTGGACTATTTGTTATCATTTTGATAGTAGAAACGCTCTTAGATTTTGTTTATTTTATTAACGCTATTTCGGTGTTTGAACGCGACGCTTTAATGACATCAGATTGCTACTAGCAGTACGTAACATATTACAATTGATAGACATGAACTGCAGAATGCTAAACACTGTACAGAAACAACTGTAAAATAACTTTTAAATGCTTCAGCATTGCACCTATTGTTTTATAAGTAGACAAAATGGCATGCGAGCGCCTGTAAACGCTCTGGCGAACGATCTGGAACGTTTTGGATATAATTTCGGTTGTAGAAATGCCCTTAAATTTTATTATCTTAGTAGATCTTGGACTATTTGGTATCATTTTGATAGTAGAAACGCTCTTAGATTTTGTTATTTTATTAACGCTATTTCGGTGTTTGAACGCGACTCTTTAATGACATCAGATTGCTACTAGCAGTACGTAACATATTACAATTGATAGACATGAACTGCAGAATGCTAAACACTGTACAGAAACAACTGTAAAATAACTTTTAAATGCTTCAGCATTGCACCTAGTGTTTTATAACTAGACAAAATGGCATGCGAGCGCCTGTAAACGCTCTGGCGAACAATCTGGAAATTTTTGGATATAATTTCGGTTGTAGAAATGCCCTTAAATTTTATTATCTTAGTAGATCTTGGACTATTTGGTATCATTTTGATAGTAGAAACGCTCTTAGATTTTGTTATTTTATTAACGCTATTTCGGTGTTTGAACGCGACGCTTTAATGACATCAGATTGCTACTAGCAGTACGTAACATATTACAATTGATAGACATGAACTGCAGAATGCTAAACACTGTACAGAAACAACTGTAAAATAACTTTTAAATGCTTCAGCATTGCACCTAGTGTTTTATAAGTAGACAAAATGGCATGCGAGCGCCTGTAAACGCTCTGGCGAACAATCTGGAACGTTTTGGATATAATTTCGGTTGTAGAAATGCCCTTAAATTTTATTATCTTAGTAGATCTTGGACTATTTGGTATCATTTTGATAGTAGAAACGCTCTTAGATTTTGTTTATTTTATTAACGCTATTTCGGTGTTTGAACGCGACGCTTGAATGACATCAGATTGCTACTAGCAGTACGTAACATATTACAATTGATAGACATGAACTGCAGAATGCTAAACACTGTACAGAAACAACTGTAAAATAACTTTTAAATGCTTCAGCATTGCACCTATTGTTTTATAAGTAGACAAAATGGCATGCGAGCGCCTGCAAACGATCTGACGAACAAACTGGAACGTTTTGGATATAATTTCGGTTGTAGAAATGCCCTTAAATTTTATTATCTTAGTAGAACTTGGACTATTTGGTATCATTTTGATAGTAGAAACGCTCTTAGATCTTGTTTATTTTATTTACGCTGTTTCGGTGTGTGAACGCGACGCTTGAATGACATCATTCAATGCTAAGGACTGTACAGGAACAACTGTAAACTAACTTTTAATTCCTTCAGCATTGCACCTATTGTTTGAGAAGTAGACAAAATGGCATGCGAGAGCCTGTAAACGCTCTAGCGAACGATCTGGGACGTTTGGGTATCATTTCGATAGTAGAAACTCTCTTAGATTTTGTTTATTTTATTAACGCTATTTCGGTGTGTAAACGCGATGTTTGAATGACATCAGATTGCTACTAGCAGTACCTAACTTATTATACTTGATAGACAGTAATTGCAGAATGCTAAAGACTGTACAGAAGCAACTGTACTCTAATTTTTAAATGCTTCAGCATGGCACCTATTGTTTTAGAAGTAGACAAAATGGCATGCGAGCGCCTGTAGACGCTCTGGGGAACGATCTGGGACGTATTGGTATCATTTCGATAGTAGAAACGCTCTTAGATCTTGTTTATTTTATTTACGCTATTTTGGTGTGTGAACGCGACGCTTGAATGACATCCGATTGCTACTAGCAGTACGTAACATATTACACTTGATAGACAGTAATTGCAGAATGCTAAAGACTGTACAGAAGCAACTGTACTCTAATCTTTAAATGCTTCAGTATGGCACCTATTGTTTTGTAGGTAGATAAAATGGCATGGGAGCGCCTGTAAACGTTCTGGGGAACGACTTGGAACGTTTTGGTATCATTTTGATAGTAGTAACGCTCTTAGATTTTGCTTATTTTATTAACGTCATTTCGGTGTCTGAACGCGACCATTTAATGACATCAGAATGCTACTAGCAGTACGTAACATATTACAATTGATAGACATGAACTGCAGAATGCTAAACACTGTACAGAAACAACTGTAAAATAACTTTTAAATGCTTCAGCATTGCACCTATTGTTTTATAAGTAGACAAAATGGCATGCGAGCGCCTGTAAACGCTCTGGCGAACGATCTGGAACGTTTTGGATATAATTTCGGTTGTAGAAATGCCCTTAAATTTTATTATCTTGGTAGATCTTGGACTATTTGGTATTATTTTGATAGTAGAAACGCTCTTAGATTTTGTTATTTTATTAACGCTATTTCGGTGTTTGAACGCGACGCTTTAATGACATCAGATTGCTACTAGCAGTACGTAACATATTACAATTGATAGACATGAACTGCAGAATGCTAAACACTGTACAGAAACAACTGTAAAATAACTTTTAAATGCTTCAGCATTGCACCTAGTGTTTTATAACTAGACAAAATGGCATGCGAGCGCCTGTAAACGCTCTGGCGAACAATCTGGAACGTTTTGGATATAATTTCGGTTGTAGAAATGCCCTTAAATTTTATTATCTTAGTAGATCTTGGACTATTTGGTATCATTTTGATAGTAGAAACGCTCTTAGATTTTGTTATTTTATTAACGCTATTTCGGTGTTTGAACGCGACGCTTTAATGACATCAGATTGCTACTAGCAGTACGTAACATATTACAATTGTTAGACATGAACTGCAGAATGCTAAACACTGTACAGAAACAACTGTAAAATAACTTTTAAATGCTTCAGCATTGCACCTAGTGTTTTATAAGTAGACAAAATGGCATGCGAGCGCCTGTAAACGCTCTGGCGAACAATCTGGAACGTTTTGGATATAATTTCGGTTGTAGAAATGCCCTTAAATTTTTTACCTTAGTAGATCTTGGACTATTTGGTATCATTTTGATAGTAGAAACGCTCTTAGATTTTGTTTATTTTATTAACGCTATTTCGGTGTTTGAACGCGACGCTTGAATGACATCAGATTGCTACTAGCAGTACGTAACATATTACAATTGATAGACATGAACTGCAGAATGCTAAACACTGTACAGAAACAACTGTAAAATAACTTTTAAATGCTTCAGCATTGCACCTATTGTTTTATAAGTAGACAAAATGGCATGCGAGCGCCTGCAAACGATCTGACGAACGAACTGGAACGTTTTGGATATAATTTCGGTTGTAGAAATGCCCTTAAATTTTATTATCTTAGTAGAACTTGGACTATTTGGTATCATTTTGATAGTAGAAACGCTCTTAGATCTTGTTTATTTTATTTACGCTGTTTCGGTGTGTGAACGCGACGCTTGAATGACATCATTCAATGCTAAGGACTGTACAGGAACAACTGTAAACTAACTTTTAATTCCTTCAGCATTGCACCTATTGTTTGAGAAGTAGACAAAATGGCATGCGAGAGCCTGTAAACGCTCTAGCGAACGATCTGGGACGTTTGGGTATCATTTCGATAGTAGAAACTCTCTTAGATTTTGTTTATTTTATTAACGCTATTTCGGTGTGTAAACGCGATGTTTGAATGACATCAGATTGCTACTAGCAGTACCTAACTTATTATACTTGATAGACAGTAATTGCAGAATGCTAAAGACTGTACAGAAGCAACTGTACTCTAATTTTTAAATGCTTCAGCATGGCACCTATTGTTTTAGAAGTAGACAAAATGGCATGCGAGCGCCTGTAGACGCTCTGGGAACGATCTGGGACGTATTGGTATCATTTCGATAGTAGAAACGCTCTTAGATCTTGTTTATTTTATTTACGCTATTTTGGTGTGTGAACGCGACGCTTGAATGACATCCGATTGCTACTAGCAGTACGTAACATATTACACTTGATAGACAGTAATTGCAGAATGCTAAAGACTGTACAGAAGCAACTGTACTCTAATCTTTAAATGCTTCAGTATGGCACCTATTGTTTTGTAGGTAGATAAAATGGCATGGGAGCGCCTGTAAACGTTCTGGGGAACGACTTGGAACGTTTTGGTATCATTTTGATAGTAGTAACGCTCTTATATTTTGCTTATTTTATTAACGTTATTTCGGTGTCTGAACGCGACCATTTAATGACATCAGAATGCTACTAGCAGTACGTAACATATTATACTTGATAGACAGCATTGTACTTATTGGTCGAGAGGTAGACAAAATGGCATGCGAGCGCCTGTAAACACTTTGGCGAACGATCTGGGACGTTTTGGTATCATTTCGATAGTAGAAACTCTCTTAGATTTTGTTTATTTTATTAACGCTATTTCGGTGTGTGAACGCGATGCTTGAATGACATCAGGTGGCTACTAGCAGTACGTAACATATTATACTTGATAGACAGAAATTGCAGAATGCTAAAGACTGTACAGAAGCAACTGTACTCTAATTTTTAAATGCTTCAGCATAGCACCTATGGTTTTAGAAGTAGACAAAATGGCATGCGAGCGCCTGAAAACACTCTGGAGATAGATCTGGGACGTTTTGGTATCATTTCGATAGTAGACACTCTCTAAGATTTTGTTTATTTTATTAACGCTGTTTCGGTGTGTGAACGCGACGCTTGAATGACATCCGATTGCTTCTAACAGTACGTAACATATACTTGATAGACAGTAATTGCAGAATGCTAAAAACTGTACAGAAGCAACTGTACTCTAATTTTTAAATGCTTCAGCATGGCACCTATTGTTTAGTAGGTAGATAAAATGGCATGCGAGCCCCTGTAAACGCTCAGGCGAACGATCTAGGACGTTTTGGTATAATTTCGATAGCAGAAACTGTCTTAGATTTTGTTTACTTTATTAATGCCATTTCGGTGTGTGAACGCGACGCTTTAATGACATCAGATTGCTACTAGCAGTACGTAACATATTATACTTGATTGACAGTAATTGCAGAATGCTGAAGACTGTACAGAAGCAACTGTACTCTAACTTTTAAATGCTTCAGCATGGCACATATTGTTTTGTAGGTAGACAAAATGGAATGCGAGCACCTGTAAACGCTGTGGCGAACGATCTAGGACGTTTTGGTATAATTTCGATAGTAGAAACTCTATTAGATTTTGTTTATTTTATTAACGCTATTTCGGTGTGTGAACGCGATGCTTGAATGACATCAGATGGCTACTAGCAGTACGTAACATATTATACTTGATAGACAGTAATTGCAGAATGCTAAAGACTGTACAGAAGCAACTGTACTGTAATTTTTAAATGCTTCAGCATGGCACCTATTGTTTTAGAAGTAGACAAAATAGCATGCGAGCGCCTGTAAACACTCTGGAGAATGATCTGGGACGTTTTGGTATCATTTCGATAGTAGACACTCTCTTAGATTTTGTTTATTTTATTAACGCTATTTCGGTGTGTGAACGCGACGCTTGAATAACATTCGATTGCTACTAGCAGTACGTAACATATTATACTTGATAGACAGTAATTGCAGAATGCTAAAGACTGTACAGAAGCAACTGTACTCTAAATTTTAAATGCTTCAGCATGGCACCTATTGTTTTGTAGGTAGACAAAATGGCATGCGAGCGCCTGTAAAACGCTGTGGCGAACGATATAGGACGTTTTGGTATCATTTCGATAGTAGACACTCTCTTAGATTTTGTTTATTTTATTAACGCTATTTCGGTGTGTGAACGCGACGCTTGAATAACATTCGATTGCTACTAGCAGTACGTAACATATTATACTTGATAGACAGTAATTGCAGAATGCTAAAGACTGTACAGAAGCAACTGTACTCTAACTTTTAAATGCTTCAGCATGGCACCTATTGTTTTGTAGGTAGACAAAATGGCATGCGAGCGCCTGTAAACGCTGTGGCGAACGATATAGCACGTTTTGGTATCATTTCGATAGTAGACACTCTCTTAGATTTTGTTTATTTTATTAACGCTATTTCGGTGTCTGAACGCGACGCTTGAATGACATCCGATTGCTACTAGCAGTACGTAACATATTATACTTGATAGACAGTAATTGCAGAATGCTAAAGGCTGTACAGAAGCAACTGTACTCTAACTTTTAAATGCTTCAGCATGGCACCTATTGTTTTGTAGGTAGACAAAATGGCATGCGAGCGCCTGTAAACGCTGTGGCGAACGATATAGGACGTTTTGGTATCATTTCGATAGTAGACACTCTCTTAGATTTTGTTTATTTTATTAACGCTATTTCGGTGTGTGAACGCGACGCTTGAATGACATCCGATTGCTACTAGCAGTACGTAACATATTATACTTGATAGACAGTAATTGCAGAATGCTAAAGGCTGTACAGAAGCAACTGTACTCTAACTTTTAAATGCTTCAGCATGGCACCTATTGTTTTGTAGGTAGACAACATGGCATGCGAGCGCCTGTAAACGCTGTGGCGAACGATATAGGACGTTTTGGTATCATTTCGATAGTAGACACTCTCTTAGATTTTGTTTATTTTATTAACGCTATTTCGGTGTGTGAACGCGACGCTTGAATGACATCCGATTGCTACTAGCAGTACGTAACATATTTTACTTGATAGACAGTAATTGCAGAATGCTAAAGACTGTACAGATGCAACTCTACTCTAATTTTTAAATGCTTCAGAATGGCACCTATTGTTTTAGAAGTAGACAAAATGGCATGCGAGCGCCTGTAAACACTCTGGAGAACGATCTGGGACGTTTTGGTATCATTTCGATAGTAGACACTCTCTTAGATTTTGTTTATTTTATTAACGCAATTTCGGTGTGTAAACGCGACGCTTGAATGACATCCGATTGCTACTAGCAGTACGTAACATATTATACTTGATAGACAGTAATTGCAGAATGCTAAAGACTGTACAGAAGCAACTGTACTCTAACTTTTAAATGCTTCAGCATGGCACCTATTGTTTTGTAGGTAGACAAAATGGCATGCGAGCGCCTGTAAACGCCTCGGCGAACGATATAGGACGTTTTGGTATCATTTCGATAGTAGACACTCTCTTATATTTTGTTATTTTATTAACGCTATTTCGGTGTGTGAACGCGACGCTTGAATGACATCCGATTGCTACTAGCAGTACGTAACATATTATACTTGATAGACAGTAATTTCAGAATGCTAAAGACTGTACAGAAGCAACTGTACTCTAATTTTTAAATGCTTCAGCATGGCACCTATTGTTTTAGAAGTAGACAAAATGGCATGCGAGCGCCTGTAAACGCTCTGGCGAACGATCTGGAACGTTTTGGATATAATTTCGGTTGTAGAAATGCCCTTAAATTTTATTATCTTAGTAGATCTTGGACTATTTGGTATCATTTTGATAGTAGAAACGCTCTTAGATTTTGTTATTTTATTAACGCTATTTCGGTGTTTGAACGCGACGCTTTAATGACATCAGATTGCTACTAGCAGTACGTAACATATTACAATTGATAGACATGAACTGCAGAATGCTAAACACTGTACAGAAACAACTGTAAAATAACTTTTAAATGCTTCAGCATGGCACCTATTGTTTTAGAAGTAGACAAAATGGCATGCGAGCGCCTGTAAACGCTCTGGCGAACGATCTGGAACGTTTTGAATATAATTTCGGGTGTAGAAATGCCCTTAAATTTTATTATCTTAGTAGATCTTGGACTATTGGTATCATTTTGATAGTAGAAAAGCTCTTAGATTTTGTTTATTTTATTAACGCTATTTCGGTGTGTGAACGCGACGCTTGAATGACATCAGATTGCTACTAGCAGTACGTAACATATTACAATTGATAGACATGAACTGCAGAATGCTAAACACTGTACAGAAACAACTGTAAAATAACTTTTAAATGCTTCAGCATTGCACCTAGTGTTTTATAAGTAGACAAAATGGCATGCGAGCGCCTGTAAACGCTCTGGCGAACAATCTGGAACGTTTTGGATATAATTTCGGTTGTAGAAATGCCCTTAAATTTTATTATCTTAGTAGATCTGGGACTATTTGTTATCATTTGATAGTAGAAACGCTCTTAGATTTTGTTTATTTTATTAACGCTATTTCGGTGTTTGAACGCGACGCTTTAATGACATCAGATTGCTACTAGCAGTACGTAACATATTACAATTGATAGACATGAACTGCAGAATGCTAAACACTGTACAGAAACAACTGTAAAATAACTTTTAAATGCTTCAGCATTGCACCTATTGTTTTATAAGTAGACAAAATGGCATGCGAGCGCCTGTAAACGCTCTGGCGAACGATCTGGAACGTTTTGGATATAATTTCGGTTGTAGAAATGCCCTTAAATTTTATTATCTTAGTAGATCTTGGACTATTTGGTATCATTTTGATAGTAGAAACGCTCTTAGATTTTGTTATTTTATTAACGCTATTTCGGTGTTTGAACGCGACTCTTTAATGACATCAGATTGCTACTAGCAGTACGTAACATATTACAATTGATAGACATGAACTGCAGAATGCTAAACACTGTACAGAAACAACTGTAAAATAACTTTTAAATGCTTCAGCATTGCACCTAGTGTTTTATAACTAGACAAAATGGCATGCGAGCGCCTGTAAACGCTCTGGCGAACAATCTGGAACGTTTTGGATATAATTTCGGTTGTAGAAATGCCCTTAAATTTTATTATCTTAGTAGATCTTGGACTATTTGGTATCATTTTGATAGTAGAAACGCTCTTAGATTTTGTTATTTTATTAACGCTATTTCGGTGTTTGAACGCGACGCTTTAATGACATCAGATTGCTACTAGCAGTACGTAACATATTACAATTGATAGACATGAACTGCAGAATGCTAAACACTGTACAGAAACAACTGTAAAATAACTTTTAAATGCTTCAGCATTGCACCTAGTGTTTTATAAGTAGACAAAATGGCATGCGAGCGCCTGTAAACGCTCTGGCGAACAATCTGGAACGTTTTGGATATAATTTCGGTTGTAGAAATGCCCTTAAATTTTATTATCTTAGTAGATCTTGGACTATTTGGTATCATTTTGATAGTAGAAACGCTCTTAGATTTTGTTTATTTTATTAACGCTATTTCGGTGTTTGAACGCGACGCTTGAATGACATCAGATTGCTACTAGCAGTACGTAACATATTACAATTGATAGACATGAACTGCAGAATGCTAAACACTGTACAGAAACAACTGTAAAATAACTTTTAAATGCTTCAGCATTGCACCTATTGTTTTATAAGTAGACAAAATGGCATGCGAGCGCCTGCAAACGATCTGACGAACAAACTGGAACGTTTTGGATATAATTTCGGTTGTAGAAATGCCCTTAAATTTTATTATCTTAGTAGAACTTGGACTATTTGGTATCATTTTGATAGTAGAAACGCTCTTAGATCTTGTTTATTTTATTTACGCTGTTTCGGTGTGTGAACGCGACGCTTGAATGACATCATTCAATGCTAAGGACTGTACAGGAACAACTGTAAACTAACTTTTAATTCCTTCAGCATTGCACCTATTGTTTGAGAAGTAGACAAAATGGCATGCGAGAGCCTGTAAACGCTCTAGCGAATGATCTGGGACGTTTGGGTATCATTTCGATAGTAGAAACTCTCTTAGATTTTGTTTATTTTATTAACGCTATTTCGGTGTGTAAACGCGATGTTTGAATGACATCAGATTGCTACTAGCAGTACCTAACTTATTATACTTGATAGACAGTAATTGCAGAATGCTAAAGACTGTACAGAAGCAACTGTACTCTAATTTTTAAATGCTTCAGCATGGCACCTATTGTTTTAGAAGTAGACAAAATGGCATGCGAGCGCCTGTAGACGCTCTGGGGAACGATCTGGGACGTATTGGTATCATTTCGATAGTAGAAACGCTCTTAGATCTTGTTTATTTTATTTACGCTATTTTGGTGTGTGAACGCGACGCTTGAATGACATCCGATTGCTACTAGCAGTACGTAACATATTACACTTGATAGACAGTAATTGCAGAATGCTAAAGACTGTACAGAAGCAACTGTACTCTAATCTTTAAATGCTTCAGTATGGCACCTATTGTTTTGTAGGTAGATAAAATGGCATGGGAGCGTCTGTAAACGTTCTGGGGAACGACTTGGAACGTTTTGGTATCATTTTGATAGTAGTAACGCTCTTAGATTTTGCTTATTTTATTAACGTCATTTCGGTGTCTGAACGCGACCATTTAATGACATCAGAATGCTACTAGCAGTACGTAACATATTACAATTGATAGACATGAACTGCAGAATGCTAAACACTGTACAGAAACAACTGTAAAATAACTTTTAAATGCTTCAGCATTGCACCTATTGTTTTATAAGTAGACAAAATGGCATGCGAGCGCCTGTAAACGCTCTGGCGAACGATCTGGAACGTTTTGGATATAATTTCGGTTGTAGAAATGCCCTTAAATTTTATTATCTTAGTAGATCTTGGACTATTTGGTATCATTTTGATAGTAGAAACGCTCTTAGATTTTGTTATTTTATTAACGCTATTTCGGTGTTTGAACGCGACGCTTTAATGACATCAGATTGCTACTAGCAGTACGTAACATATTACAATTGATAGACATGAACTGCAGAATGCTAAACACTGTACAGAAACAACTGTAAAATAACTTTTAAATGCTTCAGCATTGCACCTATTGTTTTATAAGTAGACAAAATGGCATGCGAGCGCCTGTAAACGCTCTGGCGAACGATCTGGAACGTTTTGGATATAATTTCGGTTGTAGAAATGCCCTTAAATTTTATTATCTTGGTAGATCTTGGACTATTTGGTATTATTTTGATAGTAGAAACGCTCTTAGATTTTGTTATTTTATTAACGCTATTTCGGTGTTTGAACGCGACGCTTTAATGACATCAGATTGCTACTAGCAGTACGTAACATATTACAATTGATAGACATGAACTGCAGAATGCTAAACACTGTACAGAAACAACTGTAAAATAACTTTTAAATGCTTCAGCATTGCACCTAGTGTTTTATAACTAGACAAAATGGCATGCGAGCGCCTGTAAACGCTCTGGCGAACAATCTGGAA
This sequence comes from Agriotes lineatus, assembly GCA_940337035.1. Classification (NCBI taxonomy): domain Eukaryota; kingdom Metazoa; phylum Arthropoda; class Insecta; order Coleoptera; family Elateridae; genus Agriotes; species Agriotes lineatus. The sequence goes on along the minus strand of CALNHX010007068.1, from coordinate 37,276 downwards.
CGTTTTGGATATAATTTCGGTTGTAGAAATGCCCTTAAATTTTATTATCTTAGTAGATCTTGGACTATTTGGTATCATTTTGATAGTAGAAACGCTCTTAGATTTTGTTATTTTATTAACGCTATTTCGGTGTTTGAACGCGACGCTTTAATGACATCAGATTGCTACTAGCAGTACGTAACATATTACAATTGTTAGACATGAACTGCAGAATGCTAAACACTGTACAGAAACAACTGTAAAATAACTTTTAAATGCTTCAGCATTGCACCTAGTGTTTTATAAGTAGACAAAATGGCATGCGAGCGCCTGTAAACGCTCTGGCGAACAATCTGGAACGTTTTGGATATAATTTCGGTTGTAGAAATGCCCTTAAATTTTATTATCTTAGTAGATCTTGGACTATTTGGTATCATTTTGATAGTAGAAACGCTCTTAGATTTTGTTTATTTTATTAACGCTATTTCGGTGTTTGAACGCGACGCTTGAATGACATCAGATTGCTACTAGCAGTACGTAACATATTACAATTGATAGACATGAACTGCAGAATGCTAAACACTGTACAGAAACAACTGTAAAATAACTTTTAAATGCTTCAGCATTGCACCTATTGTTTTATAAGTAGACAAAATGGCATGCGAGCGCCTGCAAACGATCTGACGAACGAACTGGAACGTTTTGGATATAATTTCGGTTGTAGAAATGCCCTTAAATTTTATTATCTTAGTAGAACTTGGACTATTTGGTATCATTTTGATAGTAGAAACGCTCTTAGATCTTGTTTATTTTATTTACGCTGTTTCGGTGTGTGAACGCGACGCTTGAATGACATCATTCAATGCTAAGGACTGTACAGGAACAACTGTAAACTAACTTTTAATTCCTTCAGCATTGCACCTATTGTTTGAGAAGTAGACAAAATGGCATGCGAGCGCCTGTAAACGCTCTGGCGAACGATCTGGAACGTTTTGAATATAATTTCGGTTGTAGAAATGCCCTTAAATTTTATTATCTTAGTAGATCTTGGACTATTTGGTATCATTTTGATAGTAGAAACGCTCTTAGATTTTGTTTATTTTATTAACGCTATTTCGGTGTGTGAACGCGACGCTTGAATGACATCAGATTGCTACTAGCAGTACGTAACATATTACAATTGATAGACATGAACTGCAGAATGCTAAACACTGTACAGAAACAACTGTAAAATAACTTTTAAATGCTTCAGCATTGCACCTAGTGTTTTATAAGTAGACAAAATGGCATGCGAGCGCCTGTAAACGCTCTGGCGAACAATCTGGAACGTTTTGGATATAATTTCGGTTGTAGAAATGCCCTTAAATTTTATTATCTTAGTAGATCTTGGACTATTTGGTATCATTTTGATAGTAGAAACGTTCTTAGATTTTGTTATTTTATTAACGCTATTTCGGTGTTTGAACGCGACGCTTTAATGACATCAGATTGCTACTAGCAGTACGTAACATATTACAATTGATAGACATGAACTGCAGAATGCTAAACACTGTACAAAAACAAATGTAAAATAACTTTTAAATGCTTCAGCATTGCACCTATTGTTTTATAAGTAGACAAAATGGCATGCGAGCGCCTGTAAACGCTCTGGCGAACGATCTGGAGCGTTATGGATATAATTTCGGTTGTAGAAATGCCCTTAAATTTTATTACCTTAGTAGATCTTGGACTATTTGTTATCATTTTGATAGTAGAAACGCTCTTAGATTTTGTTTATTTTATTAACGCTATTTCGGTGTTTGAACGCGACGCTTTAATGACATCAGATTGCTACTAGCAGTACGTAACATATTACAATTGATAGACATGAACTGCAGAATGCTAAACACTGTACAGAAACAACTGTAAAATAACTTTTAAATGCTTCAGCATGGCACCTATTGTTTTAGAAGTAGACAAAATGGCATGCGAGCGCCTGTAAACGCTCTGGCGAACGATCTGGAACGTTTTGAATATAATTTCGGTTGTAGAAATGCCCTTAAATTTTATTATCTTAGTAGATCTTGGACTATTTGGTATCATTTTGATAGTAGAAACGCTCTTAGATTTTGTTATTTTATTAACGCTATTTCGGTGTGTGAACGCGACGCTTGAATGACATCAGATTGCTACTAGCAGTACGTAACATATTACAATTGATAGACATGAACTGCAGAATGCTAAACACTGTACAGAAACAACTGTAAAATAACTTTTAAATGCTTCAGCATTGCACCTAGTGTTTTATAAGTAGACAAAATGGCATGCGAGCGCCTGTAAACGCTCTGGCGAACAATCTGGAACGTTTTGGATATAATTTCGGTTGTAGAAATGCCCTTAAATTTTATTATCTTAGTAGATCTTGGACTATTTGGTATCATTTTGATAGTAGAAACGCTCTTAGATTTTGTTATTTTATTAACGCTATTTCGGTGTTTGAACGCGACGCTTTAATGACATCAGATTGCTACTAGCAGTACGTAACATATTACAATTGATAGACATGAACTGCAGAATGCTAAACACTGTACAAAAACAAATGTAAAATAACTTTTAAATGCTTCAGCATTGCACCTATTGTTTTATAAGTAGACAAAATGGCATGCGAGCGCCTGTAAACGCTCTGGCGAACGATATGGAGCGTTTTGGATATAATTTCGGTTGTAGAAATGACCTTAAATTTTATTATCTTAGTAGATCTTGGACTATTTGTTATCATTTTGATTGTAGAAACGCTCTTAGATTTTGTTTATTTTATTAACGCTATTTCGGTGTTTGAACGCGACGCTTTAATGACATCAGATTGCTACTAGCAGTACGTAACATATTACAATTGATAGACATGAACTGCAGAATGCTAAACACTGTACAGAAACAACTGTAAAATAACTTTTAAATGCTTCAGCATTGCACCTATTGTTTTATAAGTAGACAAAATGGCATGCGAGCGCCTGTAAACGCTCTGGCGAACGATCTGGAACGTTTTGGATATAATTTCGGTTTTAGAAATGCCCTTAAATTTTATTATCTTAGTAGATCTTGGACTATTTGGTATCATTTTGATAGTAGAAACGCTCTTAGATTTTGTTATTTTATTAACGCTATTTCGGTGTTTGAACGCGACGCTTTAATGACATCAGATTGCTACTAGCAGTACGTAACATATTACAATTGATAGACATGAACTGCAGAATGCTAAACACTGTACAGAAACAACTGTAAAATAACTTTTAAATGCTTCAGCATTGCACCTATTGTTTTATAAGTAGACAAAATGGCATGCGAGCGCCTGTAAACGCTCTGGCAAACGATCTGGAACGTTTTGGATATAATTTCGGTTGTAGAAATGCCCTTAAATTTTATTATCTTAGTAGATCTTGGACTATTTGGTATCATTTTGATAGTAAAAACGCTCTTAGATTTTGTTATTTTATTAACGCTATTTCGGTGTTTGAACGCGACGCTTTAATGACATCAGATTGCTACTAGCAGTACGTAACATATTACAATTGATAGACATGAACTGCAGAATGCTAAACACTGTACAGAAACAACTGTAAAATAACTTTTAAATGCTTCAGCATTGCACCTAGTGTTTTATAACTAGACAAAATGGCATGCGAGCGCCTGTAAACGCTCTGGCGAACAATCTGGAACGTTTTGGATATAATTTCGGTTGTGGAAATGCCCTTAAATTTTATTATCTTAGTAGATCTTGGACTATTTGGTATCATTTTGATAGTAGAAACGCTCTTAGATTTTGTTATTTTATTAACGCTATTTCGGTGTTTGAACGCGACGCTTTAATGACATCAGATTGCTACTAGCAGTACGTAACATATTACAATTGATAGACATGAACTGCAGAATGCTAAACACTGTACAGAAACAACTGTAAAATAACTTTTAAATGCTTCAGCATTGCACCTATTGTTTTATAAGTAGACAAAATGGCATGCGAGCGCCTGTAAACGCTCTGGCGAACGATCTGGAACGTTTTGGATATAATTTCGGTTGTAGAAATGCCCTTAAATTTTATTATCTTAGTAGATCTTGGACTATTTGGTATCATTTTGATAGTAGAAACGCTCTTAGATTTTGTTATTTTATTAACGCTATTTCGGTGTTTGAACGCGACGCTTTAATGACATCAGATTGCTACTAGCAGTACGTAACATATTACAATTGATAGACATGAACTGCAGAATGCTAAACACTGTACAGAAACAACTGTAAAATAACTTTTAAATGCTTCAGCATTGCACCTATTGTTTTATAAGTAGACAAAATGGCATGCGAGCGCCTGTAAACGCTCTGGCGAACGATCTGGAACGTTTTGGATATAATTTCGGTTTTAGAAATGCCCTTAAATTTTATTATCTTAGTAGATCTTGGACTATTTGGTATCATTTTGATAGTAGAAACGCTCTTAGATTTTGTTATTTTATTAACGCTATTTCGGTGTTTGAACGCGACGCTTTAATGACATCAGATTGCTACTAGCAGTACGTAACATATTACAATTGATAGACATGAACTGCAGAATGCTAAACACTGTACAGAAACAACTGTAAAATAACTTTTAAATGCTTCAGCATTGCACCTATTGTTTTATAAGTAGACAAAATGGCATGCGAGCGCCTGTAAACGCTCTGGCAAACGATCTGGAACGTTTTGGATATAATTTCGGTTGTAGAAATGCCCTTAAATTTTATTATCTTAGTAGATCTTGGACTATTTGGTATCATTTTGATAGTAAAAACGCTCTTAGATTTTGTTATTTTATTAACGCTATTTCGGTGTTTGAACGCGACGCTTTAATGACATCAGATTGCTACTAGCAGTACGTAACATATTACAATTGATAGACATGAACTGCAGAATGCTAAACACTGTACAGAAACAACTGTAAAATAACTTTTAAATGCTTCAGCATTGCACCTAGTGTTTTATAACTAGACAAAATGGCATGCGAGCGCCTGTAAACGCTCTGGCGAACAATCTGGAACGTTTTGGATATAATTTCGGTTGTGGAAATGCCCTTAAATTTTATTATCTTAGTAGATCTTGGACTATTTGGTATCATTTTGATAGTAGAAACGCTCTTAGATTTTGTTATTTTATTAACGCTATTTCGGTGTTTGAACGCGACGCTTTAATGACATCAGATTGCTACTAGCAGTACGTAACATATTACAATTGATAGACATGAACTGCAGAATGCTAAACACTGTACAGAAACAACTGTAAAATAACTTTTAAATGCTTCAGCATTGCACCTATTGTTTTATAAGTAGACAAAATGGCATGCGAGCGCCTGTAAACGCTCTGGCGAACGATCTGGAACGTTTTGGATATAATTTCGGTTGTAGAAATGCCCTTAAATTTTATTATCTTAGTAGATCTTGGACTATTTGGTATCATTTTGATAGTAGAAACGCTCTTAGATTTTGTTATTTTATTAACGCTATTTCGGTGTTTGAACGCGACGCTTTAATGACATCAGATTGCTACTAGCAGTACGTAACATATTACAATTGATAGACATGAACTGCAGAATGCTAAACACTGTACAGAAACAACTGTAAAATAACTTTTAAATGCTTCAGCATGGCACCTATTGTTTTAGAAGTAGACAAAATGGCATGCGAGCGCCTGTAAACGCTCTGGCGAACGATCTGGAACGTTTTGAATATAATTTCGGTTGTAGAAATGCCCTTAAATTTTATTATCTTAGTAGATCTTGGACTATTTGGTATCATTTTGATAGTAGAAACGCTCTTAGATTTTGTTTATTTTATTAACGCTATTTCGGTGTGTGAACGCGACGCTTGAATGGCATCAGATTGCTACTAGCAGTACGTAACATATTACAATTGATAGACATGAACTGCAGAATGCTAAACACTGTACAGAAACAACTGTAAAATAACTTTTAAATGCTTCAGCATTGCACCTAGTGTTTTATAAGTAGACAAAATGGCATGCGAGCGCCTGTAAACGCTCTGGCGAACAATCTGGAACGTTTTGGATATAATTTCGGTTGTAGAAATGCCCTTAAATTGTATTATCTTAGTAGATCTTGGACTATTTGGTATCATTTTGATAGTAGAAACGCTCTTAGATTTTGTTATTTTATTAACGCTATTTCGGTGTTTGAACGCGACGCTTTAATGACATCAGATTGCTACTAGCAGTACGTAACATATTACAATTGATAGACATGAACTGCAGAATGCTAAACACTGTACAGAAACAACTGTAAAATAACTTTTAAATGCTTCAGCATTGCACCTAGTGTTTTATAACTAGACAAAATGGCATGCGAGCGCCTGTAAACGCTCTGGCGAACAATCTGGAACGTTTTGGATATAATTTCGGTTGTGGAAATGCCCTTAAATTTTATTATCTTAGTAGATCTTGGACTATTTGGTATCATTTTGATAGTAGAAACGCTCTTAGATTTTGTTATTTTATTAACGCTATTTCGGTGTTTGAACGCGACGCTTTAATGACATCAGATTGCTACTAGCAGTACGTAACATATTACAATTGATAGACATGAACTGCAGAATGCTAAACACTGTACAGAAACAACTGTAAAATAACTTTTAAATGCTTCAGCATTGCACCTATTGTTTTATAAGTAGACAAAATGGCATGCGAGCGCCTGTAAACGCTCTGGCGAACGATCTGGAACGTTTTGGATATAATTTCGGTTGTAGAAATGCCCTTAAATTTTATTATCTTAGTAGATCTTGGACTATTTGGTATCATTTTGATAGTAGAAACGCTCTTAGATTTTGTTATTTTATTAACGCTATTTCGGTGTTTGAACGCGACGCTTTAATGACATCAGATTGCTACTAGCAGTACGTAACATATTACAATTGATAGACATGAACTGCAGAATGCTAAACACTGTACAGAAACAACTGTAAAATAACTTTTAAATGCTTCAGCATGGCACCTATTGTTTTAGAAGTAGACAAAATGGCATGCGAGCGCCTGTAAACGCTCTGGCGAACGATCTGGAACGTTTTGAATATAATTTCGGTTGTAGAAATGCCCTTAAATTTTATTATCTTAGTAGATCTTGGACTATTTGGTATCATTTTGATAGTAGAAACGCTCTTAGATTTTGTTTATTTTATTAACGCTATTTCGGTGTGTGAACGCGACGCTTGAATGACATCAGATTGCTACTAGCAGTACGTAACATATTACAATTGATAGACATGAACTGCAGAATGCTAAACACTGTACAGAAACAACTGTAAAATAACTTTTAAATGCTTCAGCATTGCACCTAGTGTTTTATAAGTAGACAAAATGGCATGCGAGCGATTGTAAACGCTCTGGCGAACAATCTGGAACGTTTTGGATATAATTTCGGTTGTAGAAATGCCCTTAAATTGTATTATCTTAGTAGATCTTGGACTATTTGGTATCATTTTGATAGTAGAAACGCTCTTAGATTTTGTTATTTTATTAACGCTATTTCGGTGTTTGAACGCGACGCTTTAATGACATCAGATTGCTACTAGCAGTACGTAACATATTACAATTGATAGACATGAACTGCAGAATGCTAAACACTGTACAAAAACAAATGTAAAATAACTTTTAAATGCTTCAGCATTGCACCTATTGTTTTATAAGTAGACAAAATGGCATGCGAGCGCCTGTAAACGCTCTGGCGAACGATATGGAGCGTTTTGGATATAATTTCGGTTGTAGAAATGCCCTTAAATTTTATTATCTTAGTAGATCTTGGACTATTTGTTATCATTTTGATTGTAGAAACGCTCTTAGATTTTGTTTATTTTATTAACGCTATTTCGGTGTTTGAACGCGACGCTTTAATGACATCAGATTGCTACTAGCAGTACGTAACATATTACAATTGATAGACATGAACTGCAGAATGCTAAACACTGTACAGAAACAACTGTAAAATAACTTTTAAATGCTTCAGCATTGCACCTATTGTTTTATAACTAGACAAAATGGCATGCGAGCGCCTGTAAACGCTCTGGCGAACAATCTGGAACGTTTTGGATATAATTTCGGTTGTAGAAATGCCCTTAAATTTATTATCTTAGTAGATCTTGGACTATTTGGTATCATTTTGATAGTAGAAACGCTCTTAGATTTTGTTATTTTATTAACGCTATTTCGGTGTTTGAACGCGACGCTTTAATGACATCAGATTGCTACTAGCAGTACGTAACATATTACAATTGATAGACATGAACTGCAGAATGCTAAACACTGTACAGAAACAACTGTAAAATAACTTTTAAATGCTTCAGCATTGCACCTAGTGTTTTATAAGTAGACAAAATGGCATGCGAGCGCCTGTAAACGCTCTGGCGAACAATCTGGAACGTTTTGGATATAATTTCGGTTGTAGAAATGTACTTAAATTTTATTATCTTAGTAGATCTTGGACTATTTGGTATCATTTTGATAGTAGAAACGCTCTTAGATTTTGTTATTTTATTAACGCTATTTCGGTGTTTGAACGCGACGCTTTAATGACATCAGATTGCTACTAGCAGTACGTAAAATATTACAATTGATAGACAGGAACTGCAGAATGCTAAACACTGTACAAAAACAACTGTAAAATAACTTTTAAATGCTTCAGCATTGCACTTAGTGTTTTATAACTAGACAAAATGGCATGCGAGCGCCTGTAAACGCTCTGGCGAACAATCTGGAACGTTTTGGATATAATTTCGGTTGTAGAAATGCCCTTAAATTTTATTATCTTAGTAGATCTTGGACTATTTGGTATCATTTTGATAGTAGAAACGCTCTTAGATTTTGTTATTTTATTAACGCTATTTCGGTGTTTGAACGCGACGCTTTAATGACATCAGATTGCTACTAGCAGTACGTAACATATTACAATTGATAGACATGAACTGCAGAATGCTAAACACTGTACAGAAACAACTGTAAAATAACTTTTAAATGCTTCAGCATTGCACCTAGTGTTTTATAAGTAGACAAAATGGCATGCGAGCGCCTGTAAACGCTCTGGCGAACGATCTGGAGCGTTTTGGATATAATTTCGGTTGTAGAAATGCCCTTAAATTTTATTATCTTAGTAGATCTTGGACTATTTGGTATCATTTTGATAGTAGATACGCTCTTAGATTTTGTTTATTTTATTAACGCTATTTCGGTGTTTGAACGCGACGCTTGAATGACATCAGATTGCTACTAGCAGTAAGTAACATATTACAATTGATAGACATGAACTGCAGAATGCTAAACACTGTACAGAAACAACTGTAAAATGACTTTTAAATGCTTCAGCATTGCACCTATTGTTTTATAAGTAGACAAAATGGCATGCGAGCGCCTTTAAACGCTCTGGCGAACAATCTGGAACGTTTTGGATATAATTTCGGTTGTAGAAATGCCCTTAAATTTTATTATCTTGCTAGATCTTGGACTATTTGGTATCATTTTGATAGTTGAAACGCTCTTAGATTTTGTTATTTTATTAACGCTATTTCGGTGTTTGAACGCGACGCTTTAATGACATCAAATTGCTACTAGCAGTACGTAACATATTACAATTGATAGACAGGAACTGCAGAATGCTAAACACTGTACAGAAACAACTGTAAAATAACTTTTAAATGCTTCAGCATTGCACCTATTGTTTTATAAGTAGACAAAATGGCATGCGAGCGCCTGTAAACGCTCTGGCGAACGATCTGGAACGTTTTGGATATAATTTCGGTTGTAGAAATGCCCTTAAATTTTATTATATTAGTAGATCTTGGACTATTTGGTATCATTTTGATAGTAGCAACGCTCTTAGATTTTGTTTATTTTATTAACGTTATTTCGGTGTTTGAACGCGACGCTTGAATGACATCAGATTGCTACTAGCAGTACGTAAAATATTACAATTGATAGACATGAACTGCAGAATGCTAAACACTGTACAGAAACAACTGTAAAATAACTTTTAAATGCTTCAGCATTGCACTTAGTGTTTTATAACTAGACAAAATGGCATGCGAGCGCCTGTAAACGCTCTGGCGAACAATCTGGAACGTTTTGGATATAATTTCGGTTGTAGAAATGCCCTTAAATTTTATTATCTTAGTAGATCTTGGACTATTTGGTATCATTTTGATAGTAGAAACGCTCTTAGATTTTGTTATTTTATTAACGCTATTTCGGTGTTTGAACGCGACGCTTTAATGACATCAGATTGCTACTAGCAGTACGTAACATATTACAATTGATAAACATGAACTGCAGAATGCTAAACACTGTACAGAAACAACTGTAAAATAACTTTTAAATGCTTCAGCATTGCACCTAGTGTTTTATAACTAGACAAAATGGCATGCGAGCGCCTGTAAACGCTCTGGCGAACAATCTGGAACGTTTTGGATATAATTTCGGTTGTAGAAATGCCCTTAAATTTTATTATCTTAGTAGATCTTGGACTATTTGGTATCATTTTGATAGTAGAAACGCTCTTAGATTTTGTTATTTTATTAACGCTATTTCGGTGTTTGAACGCGACGCTTTAATGACATCAGATTGCTACTAGCAGTACGTAACATATTACAATTGATAGACATGAACTGCAGAATGCTAAACACTGTACAGAAACAACTGTAAAATAACTTTTAAATGCTTCAGCATTGCACCTAGTGTTTTATAAGTAGACAAAATGGCATGCGAGCGCCTGTAAACGCTCTGGCGAACGATCTGGAGCGTTTTGGATATAATTTCGGTTGTAGAAATGCCCTTAAATTTTATTATCTTAGTAGATCTTGGACTATTTGGTATCATTTTGATAGTAGATACGCACTTAGATTTTGTTTATTTTATTAACGCTATTTCGGTGTTTGAACGCGACGCTTGAATGACAGCAGATTGCTACTAGCAGTAAGTAACATATTACAATTGATAGACATGAACTGCAGAATGCTAAACACTGTACAGAAACAACTGTAAAATGACTTTTAAATGCTTCAGCATTGCACCTATTGTTTTATAAGTAGACAAAATGGCATGCGAGCGCCTTTAAACGCTCTGGCGAACAATCTGGAACGTTTTGGATATAATTTCGGTTGTAGAAATGCCCTTAAATTTTATTATCTTGGTAGATCTTGGACTATTTGGTATCATTTTGATAGTTGAAACGCTCTTAGATTTTGTTATTTTATTAACGCTATTTCGGTGTTTGAACGCGACGCTTTAATGACATCAAATTGCTACTAGCAGTACGTAACATATTACAATTGATAGACAGGAACTGCAGAATGCTAAACACTGTACAGAAACAACTGTAAAATAACTTTTAAATGCTTCAGCATTGCACCTATTGTTTTATAAGTAGACAAAATGGCATGCGAGCGCCTGTAAACGCTCTGGCGAACGATCTGGAACGTTTTGGATATAATTTCGGTTGTAGAAATGCCCTTAAATTTTATTATATTAGTAGATCTTGGACTATTTGGTATCATTTTGATAGTAGCAACGCTCTTAGATTTTGTTTATTTTATTAACGTTATTTCGGTGTTTGAACGCGACGCTTGAATGACATCAGTTTGCTACTAGCAGTACGTAAAATATTACAATTGATAGACATGAACTGCAGAATGCTAAACACTGTACAGAAACAACTGTAAAATAACTTTTAAATGCTTCAGCATTGCACCTATTGTTTAAAAGTAGACAAAATGGCATGCGAACGCCTGTAAAGGCTCTGGCAATCGATCTGGAACGTTTTGGATATAATTTCGGTTGCAGAAATGCCGTTAAATTTTATTATCTTAGTAGATCTTGGACTATTTGGTATCATTTTGATAGTAGAAACGCTCTTAGATTTTGTCTATTTTATTAACGCTATTTCGGTGTTTGAACGCGACGCTTGAATGACATCAGATTGCTACTAGCAGTACGTAAAATATTACAATTGATAGATATGAACTGCAGAATGCTAAACACTGTACAGAAACAACTGTAAAATAACTTTTAAATGCTTCAGCATTGCACCTATTGTTTTATAAGTAGACAAAATGGCATGCGAGCGCCTGCAAAAGCTCTGGCGAACGAACTGGAACGTTTTGGATATAATTTCGGTTGTAGAAATGCCCTTAAATTTTATTATCTTAGTAGATCTTGGACTATTTGGTATCATTTTGATAGTAGCAACGCTCTAAGTTCTTGTTTATTTTATTTACGCTATTTCGGTGTGTGAACGCAACGCTTGAATGACATCAGATTGCTACTAGCACTACGTAACATATTATACTTGATAGACAGCAATTGCAGAATGCTAAGGACTGTACAGAAACAACTGTAAACTAACTTTTAATTCCTTCAGCATTGCACCTATTGTTTGACAAGTAGACAAAATGGCATGCGAGAGCCTGTAAACGCTCTAGCGAACGATCTGGGACGTTTGGGTATCATTTCGATAGTAGAAACTCTCTTAGATTTTGTTTATTTTATTAACGCTATTTCGGTGTGTAAACGCGATGTTTGAATGACATCAGATTGCTACTAGCAGTACGTAACTTATTATACTTGATAGACAGTAATTGCAGAATGCTAAAGACTGTACAGAAGCAACTGTACTCTAATTTTTAAATGCTTCAGCATGGCACCTATTGTTTTAGAAGTAGAAAAAATGGCATGCGAGCGCCTGTAAACGCTCTGGGAAACGATCTGGGACGTTTTGGTATCATTTCGATAGTAGAAACGCTCTTAGATCTTGTTTATTTTATTTACGCTGTTTCGGGGTTTGAACGCGACGCTTTAATGACATCAGATTGCTACTAGCAGTACGTAACATATTACAATTGATAGACATGAACTGCAGAATGCTAAACACTGTATAGAAACAACTGTAAAATAACTTTTAAATGCTTCAGCATTGCACCTATTGTTTTATAAGTAGTCAAAATGGCATGCGAGCGCCTGCAAACGCTCTGGCGAACGAACTGGAACGTTTTGGATATAATTTCGGTTGTAGAAATGCCCTTAAATTTTATTATCTTAGTAGATCTTGGACTATTTGGTATCATTTTGATAGTAGAAACGCTCTTAGATTTTGTTTATTTTATTAACGTTATTTCGGTGTTTGAACGCGACGCTTGAATGACATCAGATTGCTACTAGCAGTACGTAACATATTACAATTGATAGACAGGAACTGCAGAATGCTAAACACTGTACAGAAACAACTGTAAAATAACCTTTAAATGCTTGAGCATTGCACCTATTGTTTTATAAGTAGACAAAATGGCATGCGAGCGCCTGCAAACGCTCTGGCGAACGAACTGGAACGTTTTGGATATAATTTCGGTTGTAGAAATGCCCTTAAATTTTATTATCTTAGTAGATCTTGGACTATTTGGTATCATTTTGATAGTAGCAACGCTCTTAGATTTTGTTTATTTTATTAACGCAATTTCGGTGTTTGAACGCGACGCTTGAATGACATCAGATTGCTACTAGCAGTACGTAAAATATTACAATTGATAGACATGAACTGCAGAATGCTAAACACTGTACAGAAACAACTGTAAAATAACTTTTAAATGCTTCAGCATTGCACCTATTGTTTTATAAGTAGACAAAATGGCATGCGAGCGCCTGTAAAGGCTCTGGCGAACGATCTGGAACGTTTTGGATATAATTTCGGTTGTAGAATTGCTCTTAAATTTTATTATCTTAGTAGATCTTGGACTATTTGGTATCATTTTGATAGTAGAAACGCTCTTAGATTTTGTCTATTTTATTAACGCTATTTCGGTGTTTGAACGCGACGCTTGAATGACATCAGATTGCTACTAGCAGTACGTAAAATATTACAATTGATAGATATGAACTGCAGAAAGCTAAACACTGTACAGAAACAACTGTAAAATAACTTTTAAATGCTTCAGCATTGCACCTATTGTTTTATAAGTAGACAAAATGGCATGCGAGCGCCTGTAAAGGCTCTGGCGAACGAACTAGAACGTTTTGGATATAATTTCGGTTGTAGAAATGCCCTTAAATTTTATTATCTTAGTAGATCTTGGACTATTTGGTATCATTTTGATAGTAGCAACGCTCTAAGTTCTTGTTTATTTTATTTACGCTATTTCGGTGTGTGAACGCGACGCTTGAATGACATCAGATTGCTACTAGCACTACGTAACATATTATACTTGATAGACAGCAATTGCAGAATGCTAAGGACTGTACAGAAACAACTGTAAACTAACTTTTAATTCCTTCAGCATTGCACCTATTGTTTGACAAGTAGACAAAATGGCATGCGAGAGCCTGTAAACGCTCTAGCGAACGATCTGGGACGTTTGGGTATCATTTCCATAGTAGAAACTCTCTTAGATTTTGTTTATTTTATTAACGCTATTTCGGTGTTTGAACGCGACGCTTTAATGACATCAGATTGCTACTAGCAGTACGTAACATATTACAATTGATAGACAGGAACTGCAGAATGCTAAACACTGTACAAAAACAACTGTAAAATAACTTTTAAATGCTTCAGCATTGCACCTATTGTTTTATAAGTAGACAAAATGGCATGCGAGCGCCTGCAAACGCACTGGCGAACGATCTGGAACGTTTTGGATATAATTTCGGTTGTAGAAATGCCCTTAAATTTTATTATCTTAGTAGATCTTGGACTATTTGGTATCATTTTGATAGTAGAAACGCTCTTAGATTTTGTTTATTTTTTTAAAGTTATTTCGGTGTTTGAACGCGACGCTTGAATGACATCAGATTGCTACTAGCAGTACGTAACATATTACAATTGATAGACATGAACTGCAGAATGCTAAACAATGTATAGAAACAACTGTAAAATAACTTTTAAATGCTTCAGCATTGCACCTATTGTTTTATAAGTAGACAAAATGGCATGCGAGCGCCTGTAAACGCTCTGGCGAACGATCTGGAACGTTTTGGATATAATTTCGGTTGTAGAAATGCCCTTAAATTTTATTATCTTAGTAGATCTTGGACTATTTGGTATCATTTTGATAGTAGAAACGCTCTTAGATTTTGTTTATTTTATTAACGCTATTTCGGTGTTTGAACGCGACGCTTTAATGACATCAGATTGCTACTAGCAGTACGTAACATATTACAATTGATAGACATGAACTGCAGAATGCTAAACACTGTACAGAAACAACTGTAAAATAACTTTTAAATGCTTCAGCATTGCACCTATTGTTTTATAAGTAGACAAAATGGCATGCGAGCGCCTGTAAAAGCTCTGGCGAACGATCTGGAACGTTTTGGATATAATGTTGGTTGTAGAAATGCCCTTAAATTTTATTATCTTAGTAGATCTTGGACTATTTGGTATCATTTTGATAGTAGAAACGCTCTTAGATTTTGTCTATTTTATTAACGCTATTTCGGTGTTTGAACGCGACGCTTGAATGACATCTGATTGCTACTAGCAGTACGTAAAATATTACAATTGATAGACATGAAATGCAGAATGCTAAATACTGTACAGAAACAACTGTAAAATAACTTTTAAATGCTTCAGCATTGCACCTATTGTTTTATAAGTAGACAAAATGGCATGCGAGCGCCTGTAAACGCTCTGGCGAACGATCTGGAACGTTTTGGATATAATTTCGGTTTTAGAAATGCCCTTAAATTTTATTATATTAGTAGATCTTGGACTATTTGGTATCATTTTGATAGTAGCAACGCTCTTAGATTTTGTTTATTTTATTAACGTTATTTCGGTGTTTGAACGCGACGCTTGAATGACATCAGATTGCTACTAGCAGTACGTAAAATATTACAATTGATAGACATGAACTGCAGAATGCTAAACACTGTACAGAAACAACTGTAAAATAACTTTTAAATGCTTCAGCATTGCACCTATTGTTTAAAAGTAGACAAAATGGCATGCGAGCGCCTGTAAAGGCTCTGGCGAACGATCTGGAACGTTTTGGATATAATTTCGGTTGCAGAAATGCCGTTAAATTTTATTATCTTAGTAGATCTTGGACTATTTGGTATCATTTTGATAGTAGAAACGCTCTTAGATTTTGTCTATTTTATTAACGCTATTTCGGTGTTTGAACGCGACGCTTGAATGACATCAGATTGCTACTAGCAGTACGTAAAATATTACAATTGATAGATATGAACTGCAGAATGCTAAACACTGTACAGAAACAACTGTAAAATAACTTTTAAATGCTTCAGCATTGCACCTATTGTTTTATAAGTAGACAAAATGGCATGCAAGCGCCTGCAAAAGCTCTGGCGAACGAACTGGAACGTTTTGGATATAATTTCGGTTGTAGAAATGCCCTTAAATTTTATTATCTTAGTAGATCTTGGACTATTTGGTATCATTTTGATAGTAGCAACGCTCTAAGTTCTTGTTTATTTTATTTACGCTATTTCGGTGTGTGAACGCGACGCTTGAATGACATCAGATTGCTACTAGCACTACGTAACATATTATACTTGATAGACAGCAATTGCAGAATGCTAAGGACTGTACAGAAACAACTGTAAACTAACTTTTAATTCCTTCAGCATTGCACCTATTGTTTGACAAGTAGACAAAATGGCATGCGAGAGCCTGTAAACGCTCTAGCGAACGATCTGGGACGTTTGGGTATCATTTCGATAGTAGAAACTCTCTTAGATTTTGTTTATTTTATTAACGCTATTTCGGTGTGTAAACGCGATGTTTGAATGACATCAGATTGCTACTAGCAGTACGTAACTTATTATACTTGATAGACAGTAATTGCAGAATGCTAAAGACTGTACAGAAGCAACTGTACTCTAATTTTTAAATGCTTCAGCATGGCACCTATTGTTTTAGAAGTAGAAAAAATGGCATGCGAGCGCCTGTAAACGCTCTGGGAAACGATCTGGGACGTTTTGGTATCATTTCGATAGTAGAAACGCTCTTAGATCTTGTTTATTTTATTTACGCTGTTTCGGGGTTTGAACGCGACGCTTTAATGACATCAGATTGCTACTAGCAGTACGTAACATATTACAATTGATAGAATTGAACTGCAGAATGCTAAACACTGTATAGAAACAACTGTAAAATAACTTTTAAATGCTTCAGCATTGCACCTATTGTTTTATAAGTAGACAAAATGGCATGCGAGCGCCTGCAAACGCTCTGGCGAACGAACTGGAACGTTTTGGATATAATTTCGGTTGTAGAAATGCCCTTAAATTTTATTATCTTAGTAGATCTTGGACTATTTGGTATCATTTTGATAGTAGAAACGCTCTTAGATTTTGTTTATTTTATTAACGTTATTTCGGTGTTTGAACGCGACGCTTGAATGACATCAGATTGCTACTAGCAGTACGTAAAATATTACAATTGATAGACATGAACTGCAGAATGCTAAACACTGTACAGAAACAACTGTAAAATAACTTTTAAATGCTTCAGCATTGCACCTATTGTTTAAAAGTAGACAAAATGGCATGCGAGCGCCTGTAAAGGCTCTGGCGAACGATCTGGAACGTTTTGGATATAATTTCGGTTGCAGAAATGCCGTTAAATTTTATTATCTTAGTAGATCTTGGACTATTTGGTATCATTTTGATAGTTGAAACGCTCTTAGATTTTGTCTATTTTATTAACGCTATTTCGGTGTTTGAACGCGACGCTTGATTGACATCAGATTGCTACTAGCAGTACGTAAAATATTACAATTGATAGATATGAACTGCAGAATGCTAAACACTGTACAGAAACAACTGTAAAATAACTTTTAAATGCTTCAGCATTGCACCTATTGTTTTATAAGTAGACAAAATGGCATGCGAGCGCCTGTAAACGCTCTGGCGAACGATCTGGAACGTTTTGGATATAATTTCGGTTGTAGAAATGCCCTTAAATTTTATTATCTTAGTAGATCTTGGACTATTTGGTATCATTTTGATAGTAGAAACGCTCTTAGATTTTGTTTATTTTATTAACGCTATTTCGGTGTTTGAACGCGACGCTTTAATGACATCAGATTGCTACTAGCAGTACGTAACATATTACAATTGATAGACATGAACTGCAGAATGCTAAACACTGTACAGAAACAACTGTAAAATAACTTTTAAATGCTTCAGCATTGCACCTATTGTTTTATAAGTAGACAAAATGGCATGCGAGCGCCTGTAAAAGCTCTGGCGAACGATCTGGAACGTTTTGGATATAATGTTGGTTGTAGAAATGCCCTTAAATTTTATTATCTTAGTAGATCTTGGACTATTTGGTATCATTTTGATAGTAGAAACGCTCTTAGATTTTGTCTATTTTATTAACGCTATTTCGGTGTTTGAACGCGACGCTTGAATGACATCTGATTGCTACTAGCAGTACGTAAAATATTACAATTGATAGACATGAAATGCAGAATGCTAAATACTGTACAGAAACAACTGTAAAATAACTTTTAAATGCTTCAGCATTGCACCTATTGTTTTATAAGTAGACAAAATGGCATGCGAGCGCCTGTAAACGCTCTGGCGAACGATCTGGAACGTTTTGGATATAATTTCGGTTTTAGAAATGCCCTTAAATTTTATTATATTATTAGATCTTGGACTATTTGGTATCATTTTGATAGTAGCAACGCTCTTAGATTTTGTTTATTTTATTAACGTTATTTCGGTGTTTGAACGCGACGCTTGAATGACATTAGATTGCTACTAGCAGTACGTAAAATATTACAATTGATAGACATGAACTGCAGAATGCTAAACACTGTACAGAAACAACTGTAAAATAACTTTTAAATGCTTCAGCATTGCACCTATTGTTTAAAAGTAGACAAAATGGCATGCGAGCGCCTGTAAAGGCTCTGGCGAACGATCTGGAACGTTTTGGATATAATTTCGGTTGCAGAAATGCCGTTAAATTTTATTATCTTAGTAGATCTTGGACTATTTGGTATCATTTTGATAGTAGAAACGCTCTTAGATTTTGTCTATTTTATTAACGCTATTTCGGTGTTTGAACGCGACGCTTGAATGACATCAGATTGCTACTAGCAGTACGTAAAATATTACAATTGATAGATATGAACTGCAGAATGCTAAACACTGTACAGAAACAACTGTAAAATAACTTTTAAATGCTTCAGCATTGCACCTATTGTTTTATAAGTAGACAAAATGGCATGCAAGCGCCTGCAAAAGCTCTGGCGAACGAACTGGAACGTTTTGGATATAATTTCGGTTGTAGAAATGCCCTTAAATTTTATTATCTTAGTAGATCTTGGACTATTTGGTATCATTTTGATAGTAGCAACGCTCTAAGTTCTTGTTTATTTTATTTACGCTATTTCGGTGTGTGAACGCGACGCTTGAATGACATCAGATTGCTACTAGCACTACGTAACATATTATACTTGATAGACAGCAATTGCAGAATGCTAAGGACTGTACAGAAACAACTGTAAACTAACTTTTAATTCCTTCAGCATTGCACCTATTGTTTGACAAGTAGACAAAATGGCATGCGAGAGCCTGTAAACGCTCTAGCGAACGATCTGGGACGTTTGGGTATCATTTCGATAGTAGAAACTCTCTTAGATTTTGTTTATTTTATTAACGCTATTTCGGTGTGTAAACGCGATGTTTGAATGACATCAGATTGCTACTAGCAGTACGTAACTTATTATACTTGATAGACAGTAATTGCAGAATGCTAAAGACTGTACAGAAGCAACTGTACTCTAATTTTTAAATGCTTCAGCATGGCACCTATTGTTTTAGAAGTAGAAAAAATGGCATGCGAGCGCCTGTAAACGCTCTGGGAAACGATCTGGGACGTTTTGGTATCATTTCGATAGTAGAAACGCTCTTAGATCTTGTTTATTTTATTTACGCTGTTTCGGGGTTTGAACGCGACGCTTTAATGACATCAGATTGCTACTAGCAGTACGTAACATATTACAATTGATAGAATTGAACTGCAGAATGCTAAACACTGTATAGAAACAACTGTAAAATAACTTTTAAATGCTTCAGCATTGCACCTATTGTTTTATAAGTAGACAAAATGGCATGCGAGCGCCTGCAAACGCTCTGGCGAACGAACTGGAACGTTTTGGATATAATTTCGGTTGTAGAAATGCCCTTAAATTTTATTATCTTAGTAAGATCTTGGACTATTTGGTATCATTTTGATAGTAGAAACGCTCTTAGATTTTGTTTATTTTATTAACGTTATTTCGGTGTTTGAACGCGACGCTTGAATGACATCAGATTGCTACTAGCAGTACGTAAAATATTACAATTGATAGACATGAACTGCAGAATGCTAAACACTGTACAGAAACAACTGTAAAATAACTTTTAAATGCTTCAGCATTGCACCTATTGTTTAAAAGTAGACAAAATGGCATGCGAGCGCCTGTAAAGGCTCTGGCGAACGATCTGGAACGTTTTGGATATAATTTCGGTTGCAGAAATGCCGTTAAATTTTATTATCTTAGTAGATCTTGGACTATTTGGTATCATTTTGATAGTAGAAACGCTCTTAGATTTTGTCTATTTTATTAACGCTATTTCGGTGTTTGAACGCGACGCTTGAATGACATCAGATTGCTACTAGCAGTACGTAAAATATTACAATTGATAGATATGAACTGCAGAATGCTAAACACTGTACAGAAACAACTGTAAAATAACTTTTAAATGCTTCAGCATTGCACCTATTGTTTTATAAGTAGACAAAATGGCATGCGAGCGCCTGCAAAAGCTCTGGCGAACGAACTGGAACGTTTTGGATATAATTTCGGTTGTAGAAATGCCCTTAAATTTTATTATCTTAGTAGATCTTGGACTATTTGGTATCATTTTGATAGTAGCAACGCTCTAAGTTCTTGTTTATTTTATTTACGCTATTTCGGTGTGTGAACGCGACGCTTGAATGACATCAGATTGCTACTAGCACTACGTAACATATTATACTTGATAGACAGCAATTGCAGAATGCTAAGGACTGTACAGAAACAACTGTAAACTAACTTTTAATTCCTTCAGCATTGCACCTATTGTTTGACAAGTAGACAAAATGGCATGCGAGAGCCTGTAAACGCTCTAGCGAACGATCTGGGACGTTTGGGTATCATTTCGATAGTAGAAACTCTCTTAGATTTTGTTTATTTTATTAACGCTATTTCGGTGTGTAAACGCGATGTTTGAATGACATCAGATTGCTACTAGCAGTACGTAACTTATTATACTTGATAGACAGTAATTGCAGAATGCTAAAGACTGTACAGAAGCAACTGTACTCTAATTTTTAAATGCTTCAGCATGGCACCTATTGTTTTAGAAGTAGAAAAAATGGCATGCGAGCGCCTGTAAACGCTCTGGGAAACGATCTGGGACGTTTTGGTATCATTTCGATAGTAGAAACGCTCTTAGATCTTGTTTATTTTATTTACGCTGTTTCGGGGTTTGAACGCGACGCTTTAATGACATCAGATTGCTACTAGCAGTACGTAACATATTACAATTGATAGACATGAACTGCAGAATGCTAAACACTGTATAGAAACAACTGTAAAATAACTTTTAAATGCTTCAGCATTGCACCTATTGTTTTATAAGTAGACAAAATGGCATGCGAGCGCCTGCAAACGCTCTGGCGAACGAACTGGAACGTTTTGGATATAATTTCGGTTGTAGAAATGCCCTTAAATTTTATTATCTTAGTAGATCTTGGACTATTTGGTATCATTTTGATAGTAGCAACGCTCTTAGATTTTGTTTATTTTATTAACGTTATTTCGGTGTTTGAACGCGACGCTTGAATGACATCAGATTGCTACTAGCAGTACGTAACATATTACAATTGATAGACAGGAACTGCAGAATGCTAAACACTGTACAGAAACAACTGTAAAATAACCTTTAAATGCTTGAGCATTGCACCTATTGTTTTATAAGTAGACAAAATGGCATGCGAGCGCCTGCAAACGCTCTGGCGAACGAACTGGAACGTTTTGGATATAATTTCGGTTGTAGAAATGCCCTTAAATTTTATTATCTTAGTAGATCTTGGACTATTTGGTATCATTTTGATAGTAGCAACGCTCTAAGTTCTTGTTTATTTTATTTACGCTATTTCGGTGTGTGAACGCGACGCTTGAATGACATCAGATTGCTACTAGCACTACGTAACATATTATACTTGATAGACAGCAATTGCAGAATGCTAAGGACTGTACAGAAACAACTGTAAACTAACTTTTAATTCCTTCAGCATTGCACCTATTGTTTGACAAGTAGACAAAATGGCATGCGAGAGCCTGTAAACGCTCTAGCGAACGATCTGGGACGTTTGGGTATCATTTCCATAGTAGAAACTCTCTTAGATTTTGTTTATTTTATTAACGCTATTTCGGTGTTTGAACGCGACGCTTTAATGACATCAGATTGCTACTAGCAGTACGTAACATATTACAATTGATAGACAGGAACTGCAGAATGCTAAACACTGTACAAAAACAACTGTAAAATAACTTTTAAATGCTTCAGCATTGCACCTATTGTTTTATAAGTAGACAAAATGGCATGCGAGCGCCTGCAAACGCTCTGGCGAACGATCTGGAACGTTTTGGATATAATTTCGGTTGTAGAAATGCCCTTAAATTTTATTATCTTAGTAGATCTTGGACTATTTGGTATCATTTTGATAGTAGAAACGCTCTTAGATTTTGTTTATTTTTTTAACGTTATTTCGGTGTTTGAACGCGACGCTTGAATGACATCAGATTGCTACTAGCAGTACGTAACATATTACAATTGATAGACATGAACTGCAGAATGCTAAACAATGTATAGAAACAACTGTAAAATAACTTTTAAATGCTTCAGCATTGCACCTATTGTTTTATAAGTAGACAAAATGGCATGCGAGCGCCTGTAAACGCTCTGGCGAACGATCTGGAACGTTTTGGATATAATTTCGGTTGTAGAAATGCCCTTAAATTTTATTATCTTAGTAGATCTTGGACTATTTGGTATCATTTTGATAGTAGAAACGCTCTTAGATTTTGTTTATTTTATTAACGCTATTTCGGTGTTTGAACGCGACGCTTTAATGACATCAGATTGCTACTAGCAGTACGTAACATATTACAATTGATAGACATGAACTGCAGAATGCTAAACACTGTACAGAAACAACTGTAAAATAACTTTTAAATGCTTCAGCATTGCACCTATTGTTTTATAAGTAGACAAAATGGCATGCGAGCGCCTGTAAAAGCTCTGGCGAACGATCTGGAACGTTTTGGATATAATGTTGGTTGTAGAAATGCCCTTAAATGTTATTATCTTAGTAGATCTTGGACTATTTGGTATCATTTTGATAGTAGAAACGCTCTTAGATTTTGTCTATTTTATTAACGCTATTTCGGTGTTTGAACGCGACGCTTGAATGACATCTGATTGCTACTAGCAGTACGTAAAATATTACAATTGATAGACATGAAATGCAGAATGCTAAATACTGTACAGAAACAACTGTAAAATAACTTTTAAATGCTTCAGCATTGCATCTATTGTTTTATAAGTAGACAAAATGGCATGCGAGCGCCTGGAAACGCTCTGGCGAACGATCTGGAACGTTTTGGATATAATATCGGTTGTAGAAATGCCCTTAAATTTTATTATCTTAGTAGATCTTGGACTATTTGGTGTCATTTTGATAGTAGCAACGCTCTTAGATTTTGTTTATTTTATTAACGCTATTTCGGTGTTTGAACGCGACGCTTGAATGACATCAGATTGCTACTAGCAGTACGTAAAATATTACAATTGATAGACATGAACTGCAGAATGCTAAATACTGTACAGAAACAACTGTAAACTAACTTTTAATTCCTTCAGCATTGCACCTATTGTTTGACAAGTAGACAAAATGGCATGCGAGAGCCTGTAAACGCTCTAGCGAACGATCTGGGACGTTTGGGTATCATTTCCATAGTAGAAACTCTCTTAGATTTTGTTTATTTTATTAACGCTATTTCGGTGTTTGAACGCGACGCTTTAATGACATCAGATTGCTACTAGCAGTACGTAACATATTACAATTGATAGACAGGAACTGCAGAATGCTAAACACTGTACAAAAACAACTGTAAATAACTTTTAAATGCTTCAGCATTGCACCTATTGTTTTATAAGTAGACAAAATGGCATGCGAGCGCCTGCAAACGCTCTGGCGAACGATCTGGAACGTTTTGGATATAATTTCGGTTGTAGAAATGCCCTTAAATTTTATTATCTTAGTAGATCTTGGACTATTTGGTATCATTTTGATAGTAGAAACGCTCTTAGATTTTGTTTATTTTTTTAACGTTATTTCGGTGTTTGAACGCGACGCTTGAATGACATCAGATTGCTACTAGCAGTACGTAACATATTACAATTGATAGACATGAACTGCAGAATGCTAAACAATGTATAGAAACAACTGTAAAATAACTTTTAAATGCTTCAGCATTGCACCTATTGTTTTATAAGTAGACAAAATGGCATGCGAGCGCCTGTAAACGCTCTGGCGAACGATCTGGAACGTTTTGGATATAATTTCGGTTGTAGAAATGCCCTTAAATTTTATTATCTTAGTAGATCTTGGACTATTTGGTATCATTTTGATAGTAGAAACGCTCTTAGATTTTGTTTATTTTATTAACGCTATTTCGGTGTTTGAACGCGACGCTTTAATGACATCAGATTGCTACTAGCAGTACGTAACATATTACAATTGATAGACATGAACTGCAGAATGCTAAACACTGTACAGAAACAACTGTAAAATAACTTTTAAATGCTTCAGCATTGCACCTATTGTTTTATAAGTAGACAAAATGGCATGCGAGCGCCTGTAAAAGCTCTGGCGAACGATCTGGAACGTTTTGGATATAATGTTGGTTGTAGAAATGCCCTTAAATGTTATTATCTTAGTAGATCTTGGACTATTTGGTATCATTTTGATAGTAGAAACGCTCTTAGATTTTGTCTATTTTATTAACGCTATTTCGGTGTTTGAACGCGACGCTTGAATGACATCTGATTGCTACTAGCAGTACGTAAAATATTACAATTGATAGACATGAAATGCAGAATGGTAAATACTGTACAGAAACAACTGTAAAATAACTTTTAAATGCTTCAGCATTGCACCTATTGTTTTATAAGTAGACAAAATGGCATGCGAGCGCCTGGAAACGCTCTGGCGAACGATCTGGAACGTTTTGGATATAATATCGGTTGTAGAAATGCCCTTAAATTTTATTATATTAGTAGATCTTGGACTATTTGGTATCATTTTGATAGTAGCAACGCTCTTAGATTTTGTTTATTTTATTAACGTTATTTCGGTGTTTGAACGCGACGCTTGAATGACATCAGATTGCTACTAGCAGTACGTAAAATATTACAATTGATAGACATGAACTGCAGAATGCTAAACACTGTACAGAAACAACTGTAAAATAACTTTTAAATGCTTCAGCACTGCACCTATTGTTTAAAAGTAGACAAAATGGCATGCGAGCGCCTGTAAAGGCTCTGGCGAACGATCTGGAACGTTTTGGATATAATTTCGGTTGCAGAAATGCCGTTAAATTTTATTATCTTAGTAGATCTTGGACTATTTGGTATCATTTTGATAGTAGAAACGCTCTTAGATTTTGTCTATTTTATTAACGCTATTTCGGTGTTTGAACGCGACGCTTGAATGACATCAGATTGCTACTAGCAGTACGTAAAATATTACAATTGATAGATATGAACTGCAGAATGCTAAACACTGTACAGAAACAACTGTAAAATAACTTTTAAATGCTTCAGCATTGCACCTATTGTTTTATAAGTAGACAAAATGGCATGCGAGCGCCTGCAAAAGCTCTGGCGAACGAACTGGAACGTTTTGGATATAATTTCGGTTGTAGAAATGCCCTTAAATTTTATTATCTTAGTAGATCTTGGACTATTTGGTATCATTTTGATAGTAGCAACGCTCTAAGTTCTTGTTTATTTTATTTACGCTATTTCGGTGTGTGAACGCGACGCTTGAATGACATCAGATTGCTACTAGCACTACGTAACATATTATACTTGATAGACAGCAATTGCAGAATGCTAAGGACTGTACAGAAACAACTGTAAACTAACTTTTAATTCCTTCAGCATTGCACCTATTGTTTGACAAGTAGACAAAATGGCATGCGAGAGCCTGTAAACGCTCTAGCGAACGATCTGGGACGTTTGGGTATCATTTCGAGAGTAGAAACTCTCTTAGATTTTGTTTATTTTATTAACGCTATTTCGGTGTGTAAACGCGATGTTTGAATGACATCAGATTGCTACTAGCAGTACGTAACTTATTATACTTGATAGACAGTAATTGCAGAATGCTAAAGACTGTACAGAAGCAACTGTACTCTAATTTTTAAATGCTTCAGCATGGCACCTATTGTTTTAGAAGTAGAAAAAATGGCATGCGAGCGCCTGTAAACGCTCTGGGAACGATCTGGGACGTTTTGGTATCATTTCGATAGTAGAAACGCTCTTAGATCTTGTTTATTTTATTTACGCTGTTTCGGGGTTTGAACGCGACGCTTTAATGAAATCAGATTGCTACTAGCAGTACGTAACATATTACAATTGATAGACATGAACTGCAGAATGCTAAACACTGTATAGAAACAACTGTAAAATAACTTTTAAATGCTTCAGCATTGCACCTATTGTTTTATAAGTAGACAAAATGGCATGCGAGCGCCTGCAAACGCTCTGGCGAACGAACTGGAACGTTTTGGATATAATTTCGGTTGTAGAAATGCCCTTAAATTTTATTATCTTAGTAGATCTTGGACTATTTGGTATCATTTTGATAGTAGAAACCCTCTTAGATTTTGTCTATTTTATTAACGCTATTTCGGTGTTTGAACGCGACGCTTGAATGACATCAGATTGCTACTAGCAGTACGTAAAATATTACAATTGATAGACATGAACTGCAGAATGCTAAACACTGTACAGAAACAACTGTAAAATAACTTTTAAATGCTTCAGCATTGCACCTATTGTTTAAAAGTAGACAAAATGGCATGCGAGCGCCTGTAAAGGCTCTGGCGAACGATCTGGAACGTTTTGGATATAATTTCGGTTGCATAAATGCCGTTAAATTTTATTATCTTAGTAGATCTTGGACTATTTGTATCATTTTGATAGTAGAAACGCTCTTAGATTTTGTCTATTTTATTAACGCTATTTCGGTGTTTGAACGCGACGCTTGAATGACATCAGATTGCTACTAGCAGTACGTAAAATATTACAATTGATAGATATGAACTGCAGAATGCTAAACACTGTACAGAAACAACTGTAAAATAACTTTAAATGCTTCAGCATTGCACCTATTGTTTTATAAGTAGACAAAATGGCATGCGAGCGCCTGCAAAAGCTCTGGCGAACGAACTGGAACGTTTTGGATATAATTTCGGTTGTAGAAATGCCCTTAAATTTTATTATCTTAGTAGATCTTGGACTATTTGGTATCATTTTGATAGTAGAAACGCTCTTAGATTTTGTTTATTTTATTAACGTTATTTCGGTGTTTGAACGCGACGCTTGAATGACATCAGATTGCTACTAGCAGTACGTAACATATTACAATTGATAGACAGGAACTGCAGAATGCTAAACACTGTACAGAAACAACTGTAAAATAACCTTTAAATGCTTGAGCATTGCACCTATTGTTTTATAAGTAGACAAAATGGCATGCGAGCGCCTGCAAACGCTCTGGCGAACGAACTGGAACGTTTTGGATATAATTTCGGTTGTAGAAATGCCCTTAAATTTTATTATCTTAGTAGATCTTGGACTATTTGGTGTCATTTTGATAGTAGCAACGCTCTTAGATTTTGTTTATTTTATTAACGCTATTTCGGTGTTTGAACGCGACGCTTGAATGACATCAGATTGCTACTAGCAGTACGTAAAATATTACAATTGATAGACATGAACTGCAGAATGCTAAACACTGTACAGAAACAACTGTAAAATAACTTTAAATGCTTCAGCATTGCACCTATTGTTTTATAAGTCGACAAAATGGCATGCGAGCGCCTGCAAAAGCTCTGGCGAACGAACTGGAACGTTTTGGATATAATTTCGGTTGTAGAAATGCCCTTAAATTTTATTATCTTAGTAGATCTTGGACTATTTGGTATCATTTTGATAGTAGCAACGCTCTAAGTTCTTGTTTATTTTATTTACGCTATTTCGGTGTGTGAACGCGACGCTTGAATGACATCAGATTGCTACTAGCACTACGTAACATATTATACTTGATAGACAGCAATTGCAGAATGCTAAGGACTGTACAGAAACAACTGTAAACTAACTTTTAATTCCTTCAGCATTGGACCTATTGTTTGACAAGTAGACAAAATGGCATGCGAGAGCCTGTAAACGCTCTAGCGAACGATCTGGGACGTTTGGGTATCATTTCGATAGTAGAAACTCTCTTAGATTTTGTTTATTTTATTAACGCTATTTCGGTGTGTAAACGCGATGTTTGAATGACATCAGATTGCTACTAGCAGTACGTAACTTATTATACTTGATAGACAGTAATTGCAGAATGCTAAAGACTGTACAGAAGCAACTGTACTCTAATTTTTAAATGCTTCAGCATGGCACCTATTGTTTTAGAAGTAGAAAAAATGGCATGCGAGCGCCTGTAAACGCTCTGGGAAACGATCTGGGACGTTTTGGTATCATTTCGATAGTAGAAACGCTCTTAGATCTTGTTTATTTTATTTACGCTGTTTCGGGGTTTGAACGCGACGCTTTAATGACATCAGATTGCTACTAGCAGTACGTAACATATTACAATTGATAGACATGAACTGCAGAATGCTAAACACTGTATAGAAACAACTGTAAAATAACTTTTAAATGCTTCAGCATTGCACCTATTGTTTTATAAGTAGACAAAGTGGCATGCGAGCGCCTGCAAACGCTCTGGCGAACGAACTGGAACGTTTTGGATATAATTTCGGTTGTAGAAATGCCCTTAAATTTTATTATCTTAGTAGATCTTGGACTATTTGGTATCATTTTGATAGTAGAAACGCTCTTAGATTTTGTTTATTTTATTAACGTTATTTCGGTGTTTGAACGCGACGCTTGAATGACATCAGATTGCTACTAGCAGTACGTAACATATTACAATTGATAGACAGGAACTGCAGAATGCTAAACATGGTACAGAAACAACTGTAAAATAACCTTTAAATGCTTGAGCATTGCACCTATTATTTTATAAGTAGACAAAATGGCATGCGAGCGCCTGCAAACGCTCTGGCGAACGAACTGGAACGTTTTGGATATAATTTCGGTTGTAGAAATGCCCTTAAATTTTATTATCTTAGTAGTTCTTGGACTATTTGGTGTCATTTTGATAGTAGCAACGCTCTTAGATTTTGTTTATTTTATTAACGCTATTTCGGTGTTTGAACGCGACGCTTGAATGACATCAGATTGCTACTAGCAGTACGTAAAATATTACAATTGATAGACATGAACTGCAGAATGCTAAATACTGTACAGAAACAACTGTAAAATAACTTTTAAATGCTTCAGCATTGCACCTATTGTTTTATAAGTAGACAAAATGGCATGCGAGCGCCTGTAAACGCTCTGGCGAACGATCTGGAACGTTTTGGATATAATTTCGGTTGTAGAAATGCCCTTAAATTTTATTATCTTAGAAGATCTTGGACTATTTGGTATCATTTTTATAGTAGAAACGCTCTTAGATTTTGTCTATTTTATTAACGCTATTTCGGTGTTTGAACGCGACGCTTGAATGACATCAGATTGCTACTAGCAGTACGTAAAATATTACAATTGATAGACATGAACTGCAGAATGCTAAAACACTGTACAGAAACAACTGTAAAATAACTTTTAATTGCTTCAGCATTGCACCTATTGTTTTATAAGTAGACAAAATGGCATGCGAGCGCCTGTAAAGGCTCTGGCGAACGAACTGGAACGTTTTGGATATAATTTCGGTTGTAGAAATGCTCTTAAATTTTATTATCTTAGTAGATCTTGGACTATTTGGTATCATTTTGATAGTAGCAACGCTCTTAGATTTTGTTTATTTTATTAACACTATTTCGGTGTTTGAACGCGACGCTTGAATGAAATCAGATTGCTACTAGCAGTACGTAAAATATTACAATTGATAGACATGAACTGCAGAATG
Organism: Agriotes lineatus; assembly: GCA_940337035.1. Lineage (NCBI taxonomy): Eukaryota > Metazoa > Arthropoda > Insecta > Coleoptera > Elateridae > Agriotes > Agriotes lineatus. The sequence goes on along the minus strand of CALNHX010007068.1, from coordinate 6,915 downwards.
CTAAAGACTGTACAGAAGCAACTGTACTCTAATTTTTAAATGCTTCAGCATGGCACCTATTGTTTTAGAAGTAGAAAAAATGGCATGCGAGCGCCTGTAAAGGCTCTGGCGAATGATCTGGGACGTTTTGGTATCATTTCGATAGTAGAAACGCTCTTAGATCTTGTGTATTTTATTAACGCTATTTCGGTGTTTGAACGCGACGCTTGAATGACATCAGATTGCTACTAGCAGTACGTAAAATATTACAATTGATAGACATGAACTGCAGAATGCTAAACACTGTACAGAAACAACTGTAAAATAACTTTTAATTGCTTCAGCATTGCACCTATTGTTTTATAAGTAGACAAAATGGCATGCGAGCGCCTGCAAACGCTCTGGCGAACGAACTGGAACGTTTTGGATATAATTTCGGTTGTAGAAATGCTCTTAAATTTTATTATCTTAGTAGATCTTGGACTATTTGGTATCATTTTGATAGTAGCAACGCTCTTAGATTTTGTTTATTTTATTAACACTATTTCGGTGTTTGAACGCGACGCTTGAATGACATCAGATTGCTACTAGCAGTACGTAAAATATTACAATTGATAGACATGAACTGCAGAATGCTAAAGACTGTACAGAAGCAACTGTACTCTAATTTTTAAATGCTTCAGCATGGCACCTATTGTTTTAGAAGTAGAAAAAATGGCATGCGAGCGCCTGTAAAGGCTCTGGCGAACGATCTGGGACGTTTTGGTATCATTTCGATAGTAGAAACGCTCTTAGATCTTGTGTATTTTATTTACGCTGTTTCGGTGTTTGAACGCGACGCTTTAATGACATCAGATTGCTACTAGCAGTACGTAACATATTACATTTGATAGACAGGAACTGCAGAATGCTAAACACTGTACAAAAACAACTGTAAAATAACTTTTAAATGCTTCAGCATTGCACCTATTGTTTTATAAGTAGACAAAATGGCATGCGAGCGCCTGCAAACGCTCTGGCGAACGATCTGGAACGTTTTGGATATAATTTCGGTTGTAGAAATGCCCTTAAATTTTATTATCTTAGTAGATCTTGGACTATTTGGTATCATTTTGATAGCAGAAACACTCTTAGATTTTGTTTATTTTTTTAACGTTATTTCGGTGTTTGAACGCGACGCTTGAATGACATCAGATTGCTACTAGCAGTACGTAACATATTACAATTGATAGACATGAACTGCAGAATGCTAAACACTGTATAGAAACAACTGTAAAATAACTTTTAAATGCTTCAGCATTGCACCTATTGTTTTATAAGTAGACAAAATGGCATGCGAGCGCCTGTAAACGCTCTGGCGAACAATCTGGAACGTTTTGGATATAATTTCGGTTGTAGAAATGCCCTTAAATTTTATTATCTTAGTAGATCTTGGACTATTTGGTATCATTTTGATAGTAGAAACGCTCTTAGATTTTGTTTATTTTATTAACGTTATTTCGGTGTTTGAACGCGACGCTTGAATGACATCAGATTGCTACTAGCAGTACGTAACATATTACAATTGATAGACATGAACTGCAGAATGCTAAACACTGTATAGAAACAACTGTAAAATAACTTTTAAATGCTTCAGCATTGCACCTATTGTTTTATAAGTAGACAAAATGGCATGCGAGCGCCTGCAAACGCTCTGGCGAACGAACTGGAACGTTTTGGATATAATTTCGGTTGTAGAAATGCCCTTAAATTTTATTATCTTAGTAGATCTTGGACTATTTGGTATCATTTTGATAGTAGAAACGCTCTTAGATTTTGTTTATTTAATTAACGTTATTTCGATGTTTGAACGCGACGCTTGAATGACATCAGATTGCTACTAGCAGTACGTAACATATTACAATTGATAGACAGGAACTGCAGAATGCTAAACACTGTACAGAAACAACTGTAAAATAACCTTTAAATGCTTGAGCATTGCACCTATTGTTTTATAAGTAGACAAAATGGCATGCGAGCGCCTGTAAACGCTCTGGCGAACGATCTGGAACGTTTTGGATATAATTTCGGTTGTAGAAATGCCCTTAAATTTTATTATCTTAGTAGATCTTGGACTATTTGGTGTCATTTTAATAGTAGCAACGCTCTTAGATTTTGTTTATTTTATTAACGCTATTTCGGTGTTTGAACGCGACGCTTGAATGACATCAGATTGCTACTAGCAGTACGTAAAATATTACAATTGATAGACATGAACTGCAGAATGCTAAACACTGTACAGAAACAACTGTAAAATAACTTTTAAATGCTTCAGCATTGCACCTATTGTTTTATAAGTAGACAAAATGGCATGCGAGCGCCTGTAAAGGCTCTGGCGAACGATCTGGAACGTTTTGGATATAATTTCGGTTGTAGAAATGCCCTTAAATTTTATTATCTTAGTAGATCTTGGACTATTTGGTATCATTTTGATAGTAGAAACGCTCTTAGATTTTGTCTATTTTATTAACGCTATTTCGGTGTTTGAACGCGACGCTTGAATGACATCAGATTGCTACTAGCAGTACGTAAAATATTACAATTGATAGACATGAACTGCAGAATGCTAAACACTGTACAGAAACAACTGTAAAATAACTTTTAAATGCTTCAGCATTGCACCTATTGTTTTATAAGTAGACAAAATGGCATGCGAGCGCCTGCAAACGCTCTGGCGAACGAACTGGAACGTTTTGGATATAATTTCGGTTGTAGAAATGCCCTTAAATTTTATTATCTTAGTAGATCTTGGACTATTTGGTATCATTTTGATAGTAGCAACGCTCTTAGATTTTGTTTATTTTATTAACACTATTTCGGTGTTTGAACGCGACGCTTGAATGACATCAGATTGCTACTAGCAGTACGTAAAATATTACAATTGATAGACATGAACTGCAGAATGCTAAACACTGTACAGAAACAACTGTAAAATAACTTTTAAATGCTTCAGCATTGCACCTATTGTTTTATAAGTAGACAAAATGGCATGCGAGCGCCTGTAAAGGCTCTGGCGAACGATCTGGAACGTTTTGGATATAATTTCGGTTGTAGAAATGCCCTTAAATTTTATTATCTTAGTAGATCTTGGACTATTTGGTATCATTTTGATAGTAGCAACGCTCTAAGTTCTTGTTTATTTTATTTACGCTATTTCGGTGTGTGAACGCGACGCTTGAATGACATCAGATTGCTACTAGCACTACGTAACATATTATACTTGATAGACAGCAATTGCAGAATGTTAAGGACTGTAAAGAAACAACTGTAAACTAACTTTTAATTCCTTCAGCATGGCACCTATTGTTTTATAAGTAGACAAAATGGCATGCGAGCGCCTGCAAACGCTCTGGCGAACGAACTGGAACGTTTTGGATATAATTTCGGTTGTAGAAATGCCCTTAAATTTTATTATCTTAGTAGATCTTGGACTACTTGGAATCATTTTGATAGTAGAAACGCTCTTAGATTTTGTTTATTTTATTAACGTTATTTCGGTGTTTGAACGCGACGCTTGAATGACATCAGATTGCTACTAGCAGTACGTAAAATATTACAATTGATAGACATGAACTGCAGAATGCTAAACACTGTACAGAAACAACTGTAAAATAACTTTTAATTGCTTCAGCATTGCACCTATTGTTTTATAAGTAGACAAAATGGCATGCGAGCGCCTGCAAACGCTCTGGCGAACGAACTGGAACGTTTTGGATATAATTTCGGTTGTAGAAATGCCCTTAAATTTTATTATCTTAGTAGATCTTGGACTATTTGGTATCATTTTGATAGTAGCAACGCTCTTAGATTTTGTTTATTTTATTAACACTATTTCGGTGTTTGAACGCGACGCTTGAATGACATCAGATTGCTACTAGCAGTACGTAAAATATTACAATTGATAGACATGAACTGCAGAATGCTAAACACTGTACAGAAACAACTGTAAAATAACTTTTAATTGCTTCAGCATTGCACCTATTGTTTTATAAGTAGACAAAATGGCATGCGAGCGCCTGCAAACGCTCTGGCGAACGAACTGGAACGTTTTGGATATAATTTCGGTTGTAGAAATGCCCTTAAATTTTATTATCTTAGTAGATCTTGGACTATTTGGTATCATTTTGATAGTAGCAACGCTCTTAGATTTTGTTTATTTTATTAACACTATTTCGGTGTTTGAACGCGACGCTTGAATGACATCAGATTGCTACTAGCAGTACGTAAAATATTACAATTGATAGACATGAACTGCAGAATGCTAAAGACTGTACAGAAGCAACTGTACTCTAATTTTTAAATGCTTCAGCATGGCACCTATTGTTTTCGAAGTAGAAAAAATGGCATGCGAGCGCCTGTAAAGGCTCTGGCGAACGATCTGGGACGTTTTGGTATCATTTCGATAGTAGAAACGCTCTTAGATCTTGTGTATTTTATTTACGCTGTTTCGGTGTTTGAACGCGACGCTTTAATGACATCAGATTGCTACTAGCAGTACGTAACATATTACATTTGATAGACAGGAACTGCAGAATGCTAAACACTGTACAAAAACAACTGTAAAATAACTTTTAAATGCTTCAGCATTGCACCTATTGTTTTATAAGTAGACAAAATGGCATGCGAGCGCCTGCAAACGCTCTGGCGAACGATCTGGAACGTTTTGGATATAATTTCGGTTGTAGAAATGCCCTTAAATTTTATTATCTTAGTAGATCTTGGACTATTTGGTATCATTTTGATAGTAGAAACACTCTTAGATTTTGTTTATTTTTTTAACGTTATTTCGGTGTTTGAACGCGACGCTTGAATGACATCAGATTGCTACTAGCAGTACGTAACATATTACAATTGATAGACATGAACTGCAGAATGCTAAACACTGTATAGAAACAACTGTAAAATAACTTTTAAATGCTTCAGCATTGCACCTATTGTTTTATAAGTAGACAAAATGGCATGCGAGCGCCTGTAAACGCTCTGGCGAACAATCTGGAACGTTTTGGATATAATTTCGGTTGTAGAAATGCCCTTAAATTTTATTATCTTAGTAGATCTTGGACTATTTGGTATCATTTTGATAGTAGAAACGCTCTTAGATTTTGTTTATTTTATTAACGTTATTTCGGTGTTTGAACGCGACGCTTGAATGACATCAGATTGCTACTAGCAGTACGTAACATATTACAATTGATAGACAGGAACTGCAGAATGCTAAACACTGTACAGAAACAACTGTAAAATAACCTTTAAATGCTTGAGCATTGCACCTATTGTTTTATAAGTAGACAAAATGGCATGCGAGCGCCTGTAAACGCTCTGGCGAACGATCTGGAACGTTTTGGATATAATTTCGGTTGTAGAAATGCCCTTAAATTTTATTATCTTAGTAGATCTTGGACTATTTGGTGTCATTTTAATAGTAGCAACGCTCTTAGATTTTGTTTATTTTATTAACGCTATTTCGGTGTGTGAACGCGACGCTTGAATGACATCAGATTGCTACTAGCAGTACGTAAAATATTACAATTGATAGACATGAACTGCAGAATGCTAAACACTGTACAGAAACAACTGTAAAATAACCTTTAAATGCTTGAGCATTGCACCTATTGTTTTATAAGTAGACAAAATGGCATGCGAGCGCCTGCAAACGCTCTGGCGAACGAACTGGAACGTTTTGGATATAATTTCGGTTGTAGAAATGCCCTTAAATTTTATTATCTTAGTAGATCTTGGACTATTTGGTGTCATTTTGATAGTAGCAACGCTCTTAGATTTTGTTTATTTTATTAACGCTATTTCGGTGTTTGAACGCGACGCTTGAATGACATCAGATTGCTACTAGCAGTACGTAAAATATTACAATTGATAGACATGAACTGCAGAATGCTAAACACTGTACAGAAACAACTGTAAAATAACTTTTAAATGCTTCAGCATTGCACCTATTGTTTTATAAGTAGACAAAATGGCATGCGAGCGCCTGTAAAGGCTCTGGCGAACGATCTGGAACGTTTTGGATATAATTTCGGTTGTAGAAATGCCCTTAAATTTTATTATCTTAGTAGATCTTGGACTATTTGGTATCATTTTGATAGTAGAAACGCTCTTAGATTTTGTCTATTTTATTAACGCTATTGCGGTGTTTGAACGCGACGCTTGAATGACATCAGATTGCTACTAGCAGTACGTAAAATATTACAATTGATAGACATGAACTGCAGAATGCTAAACACTGTACAGAAACAACTGTAAAATAACTTTTAAATGCTTCAGCATTGCACCTATTGTTTTATAAGTAGACAAAATGGCATGCGAGCGCCTGCAAACGCTCTGGCGAACGAACTGGAACGTTTTGGATATAATTTCGGTTGTAGAAATGCCCTTAAATTTTATTATCTTAGTAGATCTTGGACTATTTGGTATCATTTTGATAGTAGAAACGCTCTTAGATTTTGTTTATTTAATTAACGTTATTTCGGTGTTTGAACGCGACGCTTGAATGACATCAGATTGCTACTAGCAGTACGTAACATATTACAATTGATGGACAGGAACTGCAGAATGCTAAACACTGTACAGAAACAACTGTAAAATAACCTTTAAATGCTTGAGCATTGCACCTATTGTTTTATAAGTAGACAAAATGGCATGCGAGCGCCTGTAAACGCTCTGGCGAACGATCTGGAACGTTTTGGATATAATTTCGGTTGTAGAAATGCCCATAAATTTTATTATCTTAGTAGATCTTGGACTATTTGGTGTCATTTTAATAGTAGCAACGCTCTTACATTTTGTTTATTTTATTAACGCTATTTCGGTGTTTGAACGCGACGCTTGAATGACATCAGATTGCTACTAGCAGTACGTAAAATATTACAATTGATAGACATG
>CALNHX010007067.1:0-79136 GCA_940337035.1 Agriotes lineatus | reverse complement strand
CCGTCTGTTTTGCAATATCGAGCTCATTGATATTCCTTTTATGTAAAATATGACAAATTTGGATTAATAATAAAGTTTTAGTGGATTTAAATTCGAAAACCTTTTAGATATTTACTTTAAAATTAAAATAAAAGACAAACAAACGATTTCGTTTAATATCTGATATCAGAGCAGCCTCTGAAACACGCTTTGAGTTGATTATTAGAGAGCTTCGAAAGATATCATCGTTGGTTTGACGCCTTGGTGTGCTTCGTGTCGGGCTAGAAGCTTTTCCGTGCACTGTAGAGCCCACTTTTACAGTTTTAATCTTATATTACCCCGATACTAAATCTTTTAACAATTGTGTTTTAATTATTAACATTTTCAATCTCCCATTTTCGGCAGCTTTATTAGTATAATACAGCTCAACATTACAAAGAAAACATTCGCAAGCTAAAAGAATACTTAACAGAATATGTTTTAACCTTTTTTCTCGTACGCCACTGTCTGATAACTTGCTGCACTCTGCAAGCGCTCACCACTGCTGAGATACCACCAAGGTGTCCGCTGCCCGAACCTTGTTCAACCTCCAAATCTTTCGAAAAAGTTGTTTAATTGCACCACACCCGAACAAAACAGCACTTGGATAAAAACACCGGATACCTTAACAAAACTATTTATTTGCACGTAAGTGACTGATTTACAAAACAACGTCACATTAAACAAGAAAACAACTTAATTTAAGTTCTAAATGGAAGCAAAACGGGGCGACGTTCCACGTCGAAATAAATTGGCGAAGTCTCTTGAAAATTCATCGTCATTCCTGTTTCTACCCTCGATAAAACAAAAGATACCAAAGCAGCTAATTGTTCAAAATTGACGTCAGGTTATTAACAATTGGTAAGTGACGAGCAAAATAAACTGAAGAATTGCCTGTGGCTGATTTGAAAAGATGAATTAATTAATTATACAAAAACCTTAGGTCTAAACGTAAAACTAATTGCACCGTTGTATTTAGCTCATTTCGAAGCACAAATTTACCTAAAATCACATCTCTCTGCAACCGCGCTACCTCAAAGCGACTTTAGCACGTATAGGGCTACGCTCCACAATAAACCGATATTTACTGCCGAAAAGATTATTCCACAGCCATGCTGTTTATTTGTAAATGTAATGTAACAATTTTATTTATGGAGATCTGTACACATAGCTAAATACAACAGTGCACTTTTGCATAAAAACGGGAAGACCAACAGCTCTGCCAGTGAATGAACGCCTCCTCCCAGTATGTGCCTGGCTTTCAACTTGCACGAGCCCTTTCATAGAGCACACCCAATGTATAATCGGTTTGCAACCGCTGGTACGTAAATGTGTAGCTCCCATGTGTACAATACTCAATGTTCTGTGTTTACTAGTATACGAGTAATATGTAATATCTTCTGTCCGAAAAAAATTACACATAGTAGATTATGGCACATCATAGGTGAAGAAAAAATTTAAAAAGACGGTCAGGAGATGAAAATGGAGGTGGATAGGTTATATACTGCGCAAACCATAAAACAGCTTAACTCGACAAGGGCTAGACTATAATATTTCAAGAAAAAGGAAGATGGGGAAACCAAGGGTCAAAAGAAACCTTTGGTACAAAATATACAAACAAAAATTATCACGAGCATAGGCAAAACGTAGGTACATCGCATAGGTGACTGGAAGGAAATAGTAAAAGATGTTTAAAAAGTAGAATAACAGTCACTCGTATTCGATGTGCGCAGGACTAGCTGCCCTGTCACTTAAACTTTACTTCAAACGCCGTTAGGTGCTTTTTGCACCAATTGGGAGCTATAGAAAGAAGAAAAAAGGTTAATACGCTTTAGGGGTCCAGCTAGAATGCCAATTTAGTGTCATTAGCAAAGGTAATGCGGCTAGCATTACAATTCTTTCGACTAGTGCAAATTGTCTATTATAAACTAAGAGAAGTCACAGCTGATGTCAAGAAAACTAAATAAACCGATACATTGTGTCTCGATTTAGAAAAAACTATCTCTTCCTCACTTAAAAACATATTTTACACCGGTAATATGTAGGTTTGGACAGAGCATACAGCCAAAACAATAAAGTTTTTTTTGCAAAGAAATCCAATTTGCAACAGGTAACAAGCTTAAAGAGGGTCCAGTAGCTCAGCGTGAGATGCATCATAGACTAAAATAAAACGGGGCTCGCTCGAGATAGCCAAAACCATTGTTCCTGCAGACATTTCGGTCTGCCGGTAATGTAGTGGGATAAAATTTCTGTAAGGAGAATGTTCATCTTGACAATAAAAAATTTGCTTGATAAGCTCCAGATATTACGGACTCACCTTGTGATGTTTTTGAAAAACTTATTTTACTGCAGGAAAAAGCATCACTGCACGTCGCTTCGCAAATTTAATCAAAGTACATTTAAGCGAGCACCAGCGAGAGACCAGTACCATCACAAACAATAGTAACAAACAATCCCTAAGAATTCTACTTTTTTATGACGTCGTTTAGCTCGATAAGATCCATGGAAGATACTTAGTACTTAGTACATATACAAAATATGCGGCAATCTACGCATGCGGAAAATCCTTAGCTGAATACATATAACATATTGATAATTTATGCTAAATAACACATACAATTCTTGGCTTCACGGAAGCCAAAAACTTTCTTGCTCCGAGTGGCTCCAGAATGCAGAGTTCCTGAGAGTTTTACTCTCGCTCCTCGATGTATCCTGGTGTGGCAACGCTATTATTGCCCCAGAAAATCACATCATTAGCTTTATTTTACATTCGTTATATTTAATTACGAATTGTGAATAAGCTAGTAAGACAAAGTTCTTTTTAGAGCTTAAGGTAGCAAGGAAAAGGTAAAACATTATTTATACTATGCTTTATACTTAAAAGTTTCTCGAATGCCTATGGGCAGACTTACGCATTATTTCTCAAGTGAAATGGGCTTTTTTATCATCGTTTGAACCACTGCAATGTCAGATAGGCCTGGGTTCTCGCTGATACTTGCGCAGTTCTATTAACTACATTTTGATCATAAACCGTGGTGCTATTAAACGCTCAGTTCACTTTTGAACCAACATTTCGATGACTTCTTGTTACTATTTAAATTTGCTTTAAACATTTATGTGCCCATGTTAAATTATAATTGTATCAAATCTTGACAAATCTGATATACTGCTTATGCGTCTTTGACGTTATTGGTGTATTATTACCTAATTGAATGCATCTACTCAACTGTTTTCTATTTGTTTTAATATGTAGTTTGGAGTTAACAGTAGATACCCCACTTCCACTGGCACTGGTTCTTATTTTACTTGCACATAGTTATTGTTCAATTAAAGCTTTGATACTTGACCTTTATTTCTAAGGTTTTCCTTTATGAGCTATCGCAACGTCCTCGTTTTTTAAATAGGTTCTTCTAAGCTATGCCTGTAGACGGTAAGTGAGTTTTATTCAAACTGTAACTTAAGCTAGTTTTGCTATTGTTGTGACTAGCGATTGGCGTCCTTTCGTATTTTGCTTCACTTTATTCATTTACATTAATAACCAAAGCCTGATCCTTACCCATGACAACGCATCGGCGAGAGCTTTGCGATAGTCACGGTGATGTACGCCTTATGCTGAATGGACTGCACATCAAGAATTTCGAAAACTTTTAAAGCTGCGTCGACTTGTCGAATAAACAGTGAACAACGACAATTCAAATTTGGCTACATTTAATCGGCGTTAATTTATAAACTGACAATGATATGTTTCTCTAGGGCTGCGTTGAGAAGGAGGATTCTTCTACATTTATCCGCTTGAATATCGTTGTGAAATTTTACGGTTCTCAAACGAGACGAGATCGGAATTTCAGCTGGATGTATCCGTCCAATTTCGTAATTGCTCAACAGCACGGTAAGGCTGTCCCAAAACAGTTACATTCATGTGACGTCAGTTAACCGACTGAAGATTAATCATCTCTGCACGTGCATTAAAAAGCCATTGACGGCGTAAGATCTCAACCTGACCCAACATTATATCTGTTATAAAACACTGTTTACTGAACACTATTAAATAAAATAAATGGTTGTAGAGGTCAGATTCAGCCACTGTTTTACAATTAACAAGCTCTAAAGAAATTTATCACTATTTCTTTATCTAGATGACACAGCTTCTTACAGTGTGATCGAAAATTTTGCTTGATTAACAGAAAGCAAAAATAAAGAATAAAAGCAAAATAACTAAGTGATTGGATAAATCTCAAATTGTTTAAGACGGAAGTATTGTAATGGTTGAAAAAACACCTGCCAATATCTCTTCAGAGCTTCACGTTTCAAGGTTCGTAGATAAACATGTTTCCTCAATTCCATCTGTCTGTCTGTCTATCACTATGTGTGTCTGTCTGCCGTTTTTTTAGTTTAAAAGCTTTCACCTGCGAAAGAGATTCCGTCTAAAGCCCTTTAGAAACATTTTAATATATGCTTTAAAAAGCGCGCTAACAAAGAAAGAATGAAATTACGAACTACAAAATATAAACTGTTCTCTTTCAATAACAACAAAAACTTCTAAAAAGCTTTTTTGATACTGCAAAGAAGTGTTAATAATAAATTTGTGTTGCTGCAGTCTAGTATTTCCGATAGAACCCATAAGTAACGCAGATTTGGCAGATATTACAGAATATCTTGCAACAAGCAAAATATGTAGATGATACCCAAGCAATAAGATCTTATACGATTTAAAATTATTAGAACGATTTAAAAGTGGTTTTTTTTTTTTTTATTTGTAGTGTACCAGATCAACATATTACAATGTTATGCATGGTATTGGTAATATTTACAATATATATAAATGACTATATATTAACATGGAGGAATAATATTTCCTCTGGCTTAATCACTATGGAAATTTTAGTCTATGTTTACCAAATCTTGTGGTAACTGGCGTTTGAGTCTTGTGTGGATATTTTTTCGGCATAACTGTCGTGCGATTTCGTTGCTGCTATTTTTGGTGTTCGTGATAAATTTTTTTGTCAATCTTCTAATGAACTGTTCGATGGTATCTATTCCGAGTTCTTGGTGGATTTGTTCGTTCCTTACAAACCACGGGGAGTTGATGGCAATGCGGAGCACTTTGTTCTGATATACTTGCAGCTTTTTAATGTTTGTTTTCGAAGTCGTGATCCACACAGGGCACGCGTATGTTAGTATTGGCCTAAGAAGTGTTTTGTACAACAAGATGGCACATTCTTTACGTAAGGGAGAGTTTCTATTAATTAGAGGGTACAGGTGGTTTAATCTTGCGTAAGCTTGGTTTAATTTACTATTTATGTGGTAACTCCAAGTTAATCTGGTGTCCATATGCACTCCTAGGTATTTAACTGCTCCAGTTCTTGGGTCCCATGGTATATCAGCCCCTGATATCTGTACTTTTGGGTGATTTGTTATTTGTTTAAGCGTAAATATTTTGGCAGCACATTTGTTGGGGTTTAGCGAGATGCACCATTTAGTGAGCCATTGGCTGATGATATCGATGGCCGATTGGAGTTGGTTGATAGCTGTAAGAAGGTTGCTATGCTGAGTGATGATGGCAATGTCATCGGCAAATAGTGCAATTTCGCTCATATTGGGTGTGGGGATATCGTGAATAAATAGGTTGAAAAGTGTGGGCCCCAGGACACTGCCTTGAGGAACTCCAGCGTGTATGTCCTTTATGCTAGACATGGTGGCGTTGATGCGGACGGCGAATGTTCGACTTTCTAGGAAGGAAAAGATGGTCGCTGTTAGATAGTGTGGAATTTGTGTTTTGAGAATTTTATATTTTAATCCCTCAATCCATACCCTGTCAAACGCCTGGGTAATGTCTAGGAAGACAGCCACTGTGAATAGTTTGTTCTACTAGCTCAACTATTCTCTGCAGCTGTTGACTGGTGGAATGTTCTTTTCTAAATCCAAATTGGATTGAAGGAATTATTTGAAGTTCGTCCATCGATGCGTTCAGGCGATTACTTATTACTCGTTCAAGTAGCTTTGACAGGGTAGGTAAAAGGCTGATAGGTCGGTAGCTATTGCAGTCGTGTTTATTTTTCCCGGGTTTACTAAACATAAGTATATGAGCGAGTTTCCATTCATTTGGGAAATATCCGATCTTCATGCACGAGTTGAATAGTGTGGCCAAGTAGGCTAGGCCTTTTTTTGTTAGTTGTTTCAAAGCTACGTTTGGAATGAGGTCGTGACCCGGTGCTTTTTTAATCGGTAATGCTTTAATGTAGCCTTCTATTTCCGTTGGAGTTGTTGGATTGTCAAAATCGTCGGCGATTGGTGCATGAGTTTCAATGTGAGCATTAATTATACGAGCAGTTGATTGATTTTTATCAGATATTTTCGGGGTAAACACTGTTTGAAGATGTTCCGCAAAGAGATTACATTTGTCTTCGTCAGAGGCATAGGAAGTGTCGTCGCTTATTATGGTAGGAATTGTGTCAGTTTGGCGTGTTAAAGATTTGGTTGCTTTCCACAGTTCTGCACTGTTGGGTTCCAGGTTTTCGAGGTATTTACTGTAGTTGTATATACGGTATTTATCAATTTCTCGTTTTATAGTGTGTGTCAGGTTGTTCAGCATGTTTTTGAGATGTGGCTCTCTTGTTGTTTGCCATTCTCTTCGAATTTTGCTTTTTTGTTTAATCAATTCGATTATATATGTCGGTGGGATGTTGTAATTACGCTTTGTTTGAATTGTAGGCGGTTTCGTTGATTGTTCTATAGGTTCTTTAATCGATTTAGTTAGTTTGTCTATGCTTCCGTCGATGTCCTATTTGCTATTAATATTGCTGGGACTGATAAGGAAAGAATCTAGGTGTTTTTGATATTTTTCCCAATCTACCCTTCCTTTAATTAGTCGTGGGTGTGAGGGGACATTGTGTGCAGTAGCAGTGAGGGTTACCAGGACTGGGAGATGATCAGAGTCGAGTTCCTGTATAACTGTTTGTTGGATAGGTGGATTAAAGTTTTTGGTAAGGATAATATCAAGGATATCGGGTTGGTGATCCGTCCGATAAGGGTAATATGTATATTCGTTGGGTGCTGAAATTTGTAGTTGGTGTTTCACTGCAATATCATTTAACTTGCTTCCACTGGGGTTACCTACGCGACAGCCCCAAAAAGTACTTTTGCTGTTTAGGTCTCCAATTATCAATGTTGGTAATTTATTGTGGAGTAATTGGGTGATGTCTTCCTCTTTGAGTGTCTTGTTGGGTTGTTTGTAGGCAGTGGTGATCTGCAGTTGCTTATTGTCGGCGGTGGTGATGATTACTGAGATGTTTTCAATACCATTTGTACCTGAGATTAAGGGTGTGTCGTACTGTATGTGTTTCCTGATTAAAATTGCTACTCCTCCCCAGGCTGTCTGAGTTGGCCTGTCATTACGGAAGACGTGATAGCCGCTAATTTTGAGATTTTCGCCCTGCGATAAGTGTGTCTCAGTTAGGCACGCTATGTCCACATTATATCTGGCCATAAAGGATATGAATACCGGTCTTTGTTGTTTGATTCCGTTAGCATTCCAATTTAGGATTGTTAAGTTTTGAACATTGTTGCGGGAGTTATACATTGAAAATGTGTGGTAATATATGTGTTAAAATAAAGGATTTAATTTGAGATAAATGAGGTATTATTAGTTGTTGAATAAGTTTCACTATGGAATCTAAGAGAGGTGGCTGCTCCGGGTTGGGGTTATTTGGCATTTCTGGATTTGATTTTGAAATTGCGGCTTGGTTATAGGAAATGCTATTGGGGGTGTTTGATAATGTATATGTTCGCAGAGGTGCTGATCTGGGATTTCTTATCGTGTAACGTTGTTTTAGGAGTTCTTGATGGTGTGGACATCCTTTATAGCTGGCTGGATGGTTTCCAGAACAGTTGACGCAAATAGGGGATTCTTCTGGTGTTTTATTGCAGACCTTGGGAGGGTGGTCTTTATTGCATTTAACACATCGGGGCTTTGCTGCACAGTAGTTCTTGGTATGTCCGTATCTTTGACATTTGTGACATTGTGAAATGTTTGTCGTTTTTTTTCTTGACTCTACCGTGACTATTGAATAACAGAGCGTTTTGATATTATATATTTCAGCAGCTGCGTCATTTGCCGTTAGTATTACTGCGCATATGGGGATTGGTTTTTTGTCTTTATTTATTAGCCGCGTTACGCTTATTATTGGCAACTTTTTTGAGAGCAGCTCCTCTTTAATTTCTATGTCGCTTAAGGAGATCGGTACATTTTTAATAACGACTGATAATTGTTTTTTATGGGGATCTTGAAACGTATGATACTCTACAGAACTGTCCGCGTAAAATTTGGTGAGTTTGCGGTAATCGTCATAATTTGTGAGACTTACTTTTAAGTAATTATTGCTGTACGATGTGGTAAATTCTCGCTCTTCGGTGATACTTTTGATGTCGGTTATAATTTCCTTATGGTTATTAGCCTTGTGGATAAATATCGGTGGAATTTTAATTTTTGTTGGTGTTAGATTATTGTTTTGACTGGTTGTTGGACTCTTATCAGTGGTAGGTGATTGATTTGCGAGGGGGAAATAAGGGTTATTTTTTATTAGATCTTCGCAGTTCCAAGTATATCTTTTGATGACGTCGCTGGCGGGTGGAGATAGATGATCTGCGTTACGCTTGATTGGATTGCTAGTATCCATTGTTGTAATTTGACTATTGTTTTCTGTGGTCATTTACTCAGCCCAAATGGGCTGAGTTATTGAACTTTAACAGCTGTTCACTGGGGTTAATGTTGTTTTATCACTCATGCACAAAGTCACAACTTCGATATTAGAAAGGTCTGGGTACTAGTCGCGGCTGCGGTCACTGATAGCGCTAAAATACTGAATGCGTCCGATCGCGACCGGGTTCACCGAGCAACTTATTTAAAAGTGGTAACAACTAGGAAGGTTAAAACTATGCTACTAGAGTAATTCTATATTATGTTCATCATAGTGCTAAAAAAATATGAAGTTGGTATATAAATCGTACTTTGTCGTTATAAAAGCCCAAAAAATATAGTTTTTACTTCCCTCGCCTAAAAGGCGAAGAAAATATTCTAATGGTGAAAAGGTCACCTTCCGGGATTTCTTCATATCTTCACGTTTCAGGGTTCCTATATGACCAAAAACTCAATTCCGTCTGTCTGTCTGCATGTTGCCATTATAACTCAAAAACTATTTGTTGGAGAAGGGCTATATTTTGCATGCGGATTGTGTGCCTTCCTGGCATAAAATCTAGAAAATTTCAGTAAAATATACAGTGTCCGCCAAAAAGTCGGCATACTATGGCAAAAAAATTTTTATTTTAGATTTTTCAAAAAAAGTGTTACATCAATAATTTGTGCTTCTCTAAAAAGTTATTTAGCCCCTATCATATATACCGAGTGATTTTTACTTCTTTAGAAAATTTAGTTTTTCGGAATTGTAAAAAATACGAAAAATGCTCTTTTTCGGAAACTAAGAAGATTTCAATGAGATTTTTTAAAGCGTGTTATTTTTAGCGAACTGAACAAACTCAAGGCTAGCAAACTTCTATTTTTTTTTTTATTTTAGCTAAAAATTAATTTTTCTAAATTTCACATATCAAGACTTAATATTAAAATTCAAATTTTTTATGTGAAGACTTTAAAGATTTACAGTTGGAAAAAATAATATGAAATGTTAATTACTTCTTTAGATTTTTTATTATTTACCGAAAAGTAGTATGTTTGCATAATTTTTACGTTTTTTATGCAAGGTGCTTTTTAGGAGAAATATTTTTCAATTCTAATTAATGTTTATTTAAATAGCTTCAAGAAACTCTAATCTAGCCTTGTTAATAAATTACAGTTACAAAAACCCTGTAAATGCTCTTTTATAGTTGTCAAAATGAGGAGAGTTTTCCTTATCCAAATACATGTTCTAAAAAATCTCCTCATTTAGACAACTGTAAAAAAACATTTACATAGATATTAATTAGAATTGAAAAATATTTCTCCTATAAAGCACGTTGCATAAAAAACATATAAATTATGCAAACACACTAATTTTCGGTAAATAATAAAAAATCTAAAGAAGTAATTAACATTTTATATTATTTTTTCCAACTGTAAATCTTTAAAGTCTTCACATAAAGAAAAATGAATTTTAATATTAAGTCTTGATATGTGAAATTTTGAAAAATATTAAACAATTTAAAAATTAATTTTTAGCTAAAATTAAAAAAATAGGGGTTTGCTGGCCTTGAGATTGTTCAGTTCGCTAAAAATAATACGCTTGAAAAAAATCTCATTGAAATCTATCTTAGTTTCCGAAAAAAGCACTTTTCGGATTTTAACAATTTCGAAAAACTCAATTTTCTAAAGAATTAAAAATCACTCAGTATATATATGATAGGGGCTAAATAGGTTTTTAGACAAGCACAAATTATTGACGTAAAAAGTTTTTTTGAAAAATCAAAAATAAAATTTTTTCTCATATTATGCCGACTTTTTGGCGGACACTGTATACAGGGTAACTACCTTAAAATAATAAAATTTTACCTATTTTTGCTGTAATTCAAGAGCCATCACTTAAATAAAAGTAATGTTTTGAACATAGCTCAGGTTTTAGCTTTGATGCAAAAGCGCACATATCGGACCCTTCAAATAATAAGTTTTTGTTTATATTTGCTTTAACTAAGAAGTAGAAAGAAGTAGTAATTTTCAGATCGCTCGGGCTTTGCCGTGGTCAAAAATGGGACTCAAAAGTTACAAGGTTAATGTTGCGATAAGGATATAAAAGGGCAAAAAATAAGTGAGTTATGTTTAATGCAGCCGCCTCGCACAAAGGCAACAGGTTCAATGTGGCAGTATGCGATGAGCGGACCACTGCAAAACGTTGAAATCGTATTCACTCAAATCCCATCGCCGGTAATATATTTTATTTGAAAATTGATGTAACTTGCATTACAAAGTGTGTCCTTTTACTGTTTCAGTATTATTAGGAACGTTAAGATATTTTTACTCCTATTTCCCTTTGATTTTTCAAAATTGTTTAGTGTTACTACTACCACTGCGAGATAAGTTCTGAGTAAAGCCTTTTACAGATTTTTTATTTTTACTTCCCTCGTCTAAAAGCCGAAGAAGTCAGGGTTCCTAGATGAAGAAAAACAAGTTTCTGAAATTCTATCTGTATGTCTGCCTCTCTGTCTGTCTATCTGTCTGTCGGGTACCGGTATAACTCAAAAACTATTTGTTGGAGAAAGACGATATTTAGCATGCGGATTATGTCCCTGCAACTCCCTCTGCGTAGCCACTGAGTAGAATGAGTAACTTAGTAGCTAAAGTCGCGGTTCTCACTCCCTGATAAAAGAGGAGAGTTGAGATGATGTGCTAGCTCCCAAACACTGCCTATTTTTGCTTTAATTGAAAAATAGATACAAGTAATAATTTGCACATAACTACGGTTTTATCCTTGCTAAAAATAGGACCCAACAGATACAGGACAATGGTTGAACGTAATGAAGTCACTTCGCGGCGACCCGAGGTACAGCTCCGTGGTATAATGGGATTGAAGGGCGAGCTAGGCGGGACCTGCTTGATTTTCGTTGAAATTCCTTCTACAGACGCTAAAATTCCCATCTGCAATACTTTTTTTATTTGCAAATTAATATAATTTGTATTGCCAAGTGTTTCCTTTTATTGTTTTAGTATTACTAAGAACGTTAAAATATTTTTACCCCTAGTTGCCTTTGATTTTTTAAAATATCTAGTGTCACAACTTCCACTTGCGAGGAAAGTCTGAATAAAGCCATTGATACAGATTTTTTCGTCAGTGTTCCTGCTATATTTCTAATACTTCTGTACCAATCAATTTGTGGTTATTAATACTTTATTTTGCATCACGCATATCCTTCTATAGAAATAAAGAGAAGATATACAATTTAAAGTATTTCTCGCATGCTGGCTACTTACAAATCCAAAAAAATTAGAATTTTGAAATTACAACTACTAAATATAATGTGTTCTATAGTCGGTTCGTAGCAGAATTTAATTTAAAAAATGCTGTTGAAACAATTTAAAGAAGCGATCTCGCAAAACCGTAAATACCATATTAGCACGATGTAAAAAAATCCCTTAGCAATATTCTAGTAGAGCTTTGCCCATATGACCATAGCAGTAGGTACCTATCTAAAGTACCTGGTACTCTGCATCTCAAGAGCTTGCTGATAACAAAATAACAAAATTAAGTACGTCTTACTTCGACCGAGGACATGACGCCAGTGACGGCGTCTGCAGCTGAGGACACATCCGTATCTTCGTCCAGGATATAGGCCATCTGGGTGATGATCAGGCATGCAACGCTTGAGATGCAGAAGATGTTGACGATGGCTGTCACCTTATTTTGGTGATCGGGCCAAGACCCGAAGGAGTCGAGCATCGTCTTTGAGATCATCATCAGCCATTTTACGTTGTCCTTGGCGAAGTGGTAAGGAATCTTCCTTCTGTCCTCCGTCCTGGGCTTGGTGAGCCAGTTCTCGTCCTCCTTTCTTGCGACTTTCATGGCGACTGACGAATAAGAGGCAACTGTATTGATCGCACAATTACCGCAATTAAAGCGCTTTTAAAGGGCTTTCGATGGAGACCAATTTAGACAAATTAAACTGAAGTTAATGGTCAACTACGGCTGCGGCAGGTTTCTAGTTCTCATCAAAGACTCTGGTCCACGTAAAAATCGTGCACGTGCAATCGATACTAAAGTTTATAGTAATTACAACAAATGCAGTTTTATAATACTTTTCGTTGTGAACTGAAGAGAATTTAACCTATTTGGTAGTAATTCTTATTTCTAAAATTGTAAGTTATTATTTGCAAAATAGCATTTGCAACTTAACGTTGGTTAAGGGCCGTGTGATAACGTGAAGGAACGAGCTCCTTTGTTGCAGCCTGCCAATAATAAACTTCATATTTCTGTTTTTATTCTTATTTTCCGATTTTATTGTTGCTTATGGCAATTCTCAATACAATATTGCCTTCTAAGCTGGGATTGAATACGACCGAAATATACTCAAGAGTATAAAAACGAATACATACATTTATTACAGTGTTTACGATCTATCTCATAAAAGGCAGCCTTAAAAGCCATGTTACCAAATTACTTTATAACATTCAGCCCACGGGGAAAATTATAAAATAGTATTCAATTTAACTTGTGAACGTCTTAATCCAAAATTCATAAGTAATAACCCAATATAAGCATTTTTTTTATTAGAATGGGTCACTGCGAACAATTCAATAGAGTTATGGCGCTTATACGACAAACTAAATAAACTATTAAGGGCTTTGGAAATATTTTGCACATTGTCAGTTCAAATTTGATCAGAATACGCCACGCGAAGTTAAAGCCTAAAGAGATTCATACTATGGATTTTTTTTTAACATCTCGAGAAGATTGTTTCGATAAAATGTGTAAGTAGTAACCCCCATAATTATGTAAAAATCGATCATTACCGACCCAATTATTTCTCAAATACTGATTACGTTACAACAAATCCATCCACTCATTGAATCACTGCCCTACATTTTTGGAACTGACAATAAACAGTGATTTGACAAAGCCAGAGAACTTTGTTTTAGAGAACTACAAATTTGTAAAAATTGTTTGTAGCACTCGAGCCAAAATAACTAAAACATAAACTGTTGGATTCAGCACTTCCGATAACAATCATCGTATAATAGAATTTTTCAACCACCGAACATGCTGCTGAAAATGTTTGAAGAATAATGCTTCACAGGTAATACTGCCATGGTGCAAATACAAGGTCAGGACGAAAGCTAGCGAAAGGCACAACTACCGTTCCGGCCACTTTTCCTTAGCTGGAAACAGCAAACAAGGCTTTGCGTCCAAAACTCCGCAAGAACCCCAATCTTCCCTCGTTGTATCATCCTATTGCACTTCTCAATTCTGAGCAAAACGTTCAAGAAGGTTCTCGCATCAAGCCCCCGACGATTACCAAAGCCCACAATGTCATCCCCGACTTCCAGTATCGTTTCCGCCCTCAAAGAAGCAACATCAACCTTTTGTTTCAGCTCCTCAGCGATGCCATTCTTGCATCAAGCCTTGCGGTCATGGTGGACATTGAGAGACCTTTGACTCCGTCTGGCATAAAGGACTGCTAGCAAAACTCTTCGGTTTCCTTGCTTACCCTTTATTTGGCTATATAGTCAGCAGCTACCGCAGCACCAGATCACACTCCACGGTACCACCTGGAGACCCTTCTCTCCATTATTTTCGCCCATCTGCTATTCATCACTCTCTGCATCGAAGTCCCTCCCCCATACAACCCAAAAATTCAGCTTTTTCAATACGCAGATAACGCTGCCATCTGAGCTAAAGCCTCGCCAGTACCAGTACCTTCAGTGTTTCTAATATCCTTCACTTTTAAAACTTGAATGCTGACTTCGGCATTGGAGAATCAAACCCAACCCGAATAAGAGCTAAGTCATCAACACAGCAGAGCCATATCGACCCCCAATAGCGTGACCCTGGTGCTCTGGAACTTTAAATTAGAACCGCCACCTCCGTACTTGCCTGGGAGTCAATTTTACTTCCACTCTAAACTTTGACTCCAAACTGTAAAAATGCATTGATTCTATTCAGAAAATAAGTTTCATTATTTCCGTGTTGCTAACTAGCTTTGAAGACTGTCACCCCCGTATTATTATTCACACCCATCATTAACTACGGTTTCACATGTTTCAGCATTCTACCCCACACTAACATCAAGAAGCCAAAGGATAAGATGAGAGACATCGCCACGAAGATGCTGCCCCTGAATTCGAAGCCGGACAACTAGGCGCCGCCATCTTGGCGCGGGGCCAGCTCGGCGTCGGGACAACTGGGCGCGGAGCCATCTCGGCGCCAGCCAACTCGGCGCGAGGCTATCTCGGCGCCGAATTCAAATTTGCAAACTACGTAAGAAAATTATTATCAAAAAATAATAGATAAAGTGATCGCCAAAAAGCTGACATCAAATGAAAAAAAAATTATTGAGAATTTCTTGGAAAATCAAACACTGACGACCAGAGGTGGTTGCAAAATGATTGCAAATGAGCCAAACAAAAGTTGTCACATGACTTCCGTTATCAGTAAAATTTTACGTTTTTTTTTAAATAATTACGAAACATGCATTTACTAGTCAAGATAGAGACACATTTTACGAAAAAAAGTTTTCTGGCCTTAAGATTGTTCAGTCAGCTAAAACTACCACACAATAAAAAATTTCATTGAAATCTTGATTAAATTCCGAAAAATAGCACTTTTTGGATTTACACAATTTTGAAAAAACGCCATTTTCTAAGTAAAGTGCTTTTTATATGACAAATATTTCGTTAATGTTTATTTTCCAAATCAAAGAATTTTATTTTTAACAATTTTTTTTATTATGAAATAAAAAACTTTTTGAAAAATGTTTGTTTTTCCATAGCCGTCTTTGTTAAAAGTAAAATTCTTTGATATGAGACCTAAACATAAAAGATAATGTAAGAGATCAAAGTTGGCAGAGGATTTTGAAATTTGGTATAGGAACCTAGATGTTGATTCAAAGCAACTTCTCGTAATAACTTTTTGTCGTATTTGCTACATAAAAGACACGCTACTCTACAGTAATAGTTATTTACCTAACAAGTTCGTAATTTTCCCAAATGAACACTTTGTTTGCAGCACGACCGAAGGGAGTGCTGCATGTAGTGCGAATTCGGGAAAATTTTTCCCGAAGGAGTTAGGTACAATGTTTTTTGTAACGAATAACTGGAAATATTTTAAAAAATTAAAAAATTATTATTTAGTGTTTTACTAAGTTACTGAGTTGACAGCACAAATCACTAAACTTTTATACCTATCCTACGCACCTGCTAGTTTTTGTTGACGTTTACAGCGCCTCTGGTGTTTGCAGGCGCAATTAAACCAACGAGGGACAATCCTCTATATAATAAAGGAGAACTATCCAGACGTGTGTGTCCCGAGGGCCTCCTTGGAGAGGGGCAAAACCCCGAGGGCCCACTTAGAGATGGTCGGAGCCCCGAAGGCCGCCTTGGAGAGGGGCGAAGCCCAAGGGCCCCCTTGGAGAGGGGCGGAGCCCCGAGGGCACCCTTGGAGAGGAGCAGGGCCCTGAAGGACCCCTTGGAGAGGGGCGGAGCCCCAACGGCCCGCTTGAAAATGGGCGAAGCCCCGAAGGCCCCCTTGGAGAAGAGCGGAGTCCTAAAGGCCCCTTGGAGAGAAGCGGAGCCCCGAGGGCCCCCTTGGAGAGGGGCGGAGCCCTGAGAGCCGTTTGGAGAGGGGCGAAGCCCCAAGGGCCCCTTTGGAGATGGGCGAAGCTCCGAGGCCCCCCTTGGAAAGGGGCGGAGCCCCAGAGGCCCCTTTGAAGATGGACGGAACCCCAAGAGCCCCCTTGGAGATGGGCCAACGTAATAGGTCTAAAAATGGTGGTAAATTGAATAGAATAGACCGCGCAATAGCGCGGGCAGCCCCGTTTATTATAAAAATTTACAAAAAAACACAATTCCCCTAGTTTTTGTTGAAAAGTAAAAAACACCGCAGTGCGGGAAAAGTAACTTTCGGCGTATCGGGAATGACCGGGAAATATGAATTTTGAAGTCATGAGTACAAAAAATTGTTTTTTTGAAGACTTTCAAGGCATATTTGATTTTTCAAAACTGAAATGCTGTTAGAAATTCGCCTTTAACCAAGCAGGGCTGAACCCCAAAAAATGAAAATTTAAATCGAGAATTTTTTACCTTTTACAAGAGTCGTTTCACCTATCCGGGGACACACTGTATATACAGGGTGATTTTTAAGTTGATTCTTTCCTTTTGCCAGGATATAAGCTAAAAAAAGTAAGCCATTTACCACTTTTGCGAAATATCAAAACTAACGGAGGTACAAGGTGTTAAAGTTTTAACGTATGAACTAAAATTACTTAACGAAAATTAAACTAAACTTAATCTAACTTACATGATCAAAATTATCAGCATTCGCTTCTACACACACATTCCGCGTATAAGAGCGATGCGGCAGCGCAATTTTGGCGACACTCCCAGTAAATAATAAGCATATTCACTCATTCATTATTTTTATAAACATGAGCCATTATTGCAGCAATAAAACTAAGAAAATTACAATGGAAAACTAGTTGACAGATCATTGCTTGACAACAGAGATAAACAAAAATAAAATTGTCCCGCCGCCTTTGCGCCAAAGTTTAGTTTTTAATTTGAAACTTTAACACCCTGTACCTCTGTTAGTTTTGATATTTCGGAAAAATGGTAAATAAAAAAAATACTTATTTTTTTAACTTTATTTCCTGGTAAACGGAAAGAATCAACTTAAAAATCACCCTGTATATAAATATATAAGGCGAAGAATTTGACTGGGAAAGGGGTTATAGTCAACACCAATCTCAGTACTTGGGCAACGATTACAAGAGCTATTAATGGTTTGTTGAAATAAAACCACTTGATGCTAAGGTCGACCTTAGCATCAAGTGGTTTTATTTCAACAAACCATTAATAGCTCTTGTAATCGTTACCCAAGTACTGAGATTGGTGTTGACTATAACCCCTTTCCCAGTCAAATTCTTCGCCTTGTGTAGTAACCACCGAGCTGTGAAAAGGACTCTGTTATAAATATATATATATATAAAAAATATTGGTAGTGTTTACATTTCACTTTATACAGGATGACAGCTTGTCCGAAAACCTATTTAGCCCGTATTAGGTATATTGAGTGATTTTTACTGAGTTAAAAGTGGCGTTTTTCGAAGTTGTGTAAATCCAAAAAGTACAATTTTTCGGAAATTAAGCGAGATTTCGATACGATTTTTATTATGTGTTAATTTTAGCTAACTCAACAATGTCAAGGCCAGAAAACAACTTTGTTTCGTTGTCCCTATCTTGGGTAGTAAATTTATTTTTCGTAATTATTTTTAAAAAATGTTGAATTTTACTGATAACGGAAGTCACGTGACAACTTTTGTTTGGCCCATTTGTAATTACTTTGCAATTACCTCTGGTCGTTAGTGTTTGATTTTCCAAGAAATTCTAAATATTTTTTTTCATTTGATGCCAGCTTTTTGGCGATCACTTTATTTATTATTTGTTTATAATAATTTTCTTACGTAGTGCACACTGTAGTTTGCGAATTTAAATTCGGCGCCGAGATGGCCTCGCGCCGAGTTGGCTGGCGCCGAGATGGCTCCGCGCCGAGTTGTCCTGGCGCCGAGCTGGCCCCGCGCCGAGATGGCGGCGCCGAGTTGTCCTAGACCCCCCTGAATTAGCTTCATCCTAGGCCGATTTATGCAATAACCGTTTCAACAGGAACCACATCACTGCTTAATTTTTTTTAAATTATTTGGTAAATAATTCGAATTTTCCTTTAATTACTTACCAGCTACCAACTATAACTTACGGTAAAACAAGTACCAGTTACCTTGCAACTATGTAAAAGTAGTATTTAGCCGCCTCCAACTCTTCTGAAATAATTTTGGAATAATTACAAAACAAGTCTTCCTGGATAATTTTTTTACTGGATCAGATACATTGTAGCATGTTATAAAAATTAGATTCAACATAAATAGTATGTTCACAAATGTAGGTCTAACAATAGGCAAATTTTTATCGAACTTGTGACTTTCACTTCGATGCATATTGATTTGAAATACAAAATCAGATTTTCAATATCCACATCGCCATCTCGTCTCAACAAAATTCAGCTGTTCGCACTGCATGACACAGCTATGGGGGGAGGTAATTTTGCATAAATTTTGGCGCGACTTACTCTCGGCGTAGTTTCCACTTTTTCCTACTCTTTGCTCCACTTTATAGGCACCAGGTAAAGAGAAGCACGAATAAGTATAAAAGAGGGCTTCCTGGACCAGAAAAGACCTGTCTCAGTCCAGCTTCACCCAGAGAAGCAGACTTACATCAAGAACCCTCAAGTCCAGATTTAGATTGATTGCTTCTAATGCTTGATTCTTGGCGATCAGCAAAAACCACCCTGAAACTATTCTATGTTATGCGGACTTGATTTCCAGGCGACTGGTAAGTCCACCACTAGAACTACCCATGTTGTGTGCACTTGATTCTCAGAAGACCAGCACTCCTGACACCCACCCCTGACCTATTTTTATCGCAGTGCACGCTTGATTTTCCGAGTGATAGGAGATCTCCGAGCCTGAATCGAGATTTTTGCCTACCCATGTCTGTACCAGCACTCGTACTGCAGTAAAAAGTAACTCTTCCATATTGTAGGCTGCTGAAATCGGTCACCGTCAAAACTCCAGCCCAATAGGTGGTATGACTAGCAAATCAAGACGTAGCCGGCGGACTTTCAATTATTTCTAGAGGATCACCTGAGAAAATACGTGTAACACCCACCTTACGCAGCGAAGAGACTTTTAAGCCGACCGATTACCTGCCGCTGTAAAAAAGGGCTAAAGCATTATAGTCCAATGCATTTAGGGTGTGACCTCGGAAAAAATCCTAGAGAGCTGAATTTTTGTTTACACCTATCTTTCATCGTTCCAAATAAGGGTTGAGAAGTCCCCAACGATCCGTTGTACGCATAACTTTTTACAGTGCTCAGAAGGTCGATTTTTCGGTTTTTCAACTATATCTTCGTTCCGATCGCCTTTATGACTACGAAGTTGCAATAACCAAAGAAAGGCTACAAAATTCTCTACAAAAGAGGTTATTTACAGTTTTTACATACAAGCAACAGTTTTCACGGAAATTCGGTAGGAAAGTCATGAGTTTAGGAAATATTATTTTTCTGCTCCATATTTCAGAGTTTTAAAGTTAAACAATCCACAAAATGTGAGTCATACTTCATGAAACAAAAAAAATATTAAATGAATATTCAGAAATAGGAAATTTCAGAAAATTCGACTGAAAAAGTTACTAATTCTCATTACAATTAAAAAATATCCTTTTTAAACCTCTTTCTCCTCTTCCTTTTCTTCTTCTTTCTCTTCTTCCTTTTCCTCTTCTTCCACTATTTTTCTATTTCTCTTATTTTTCCCCTTCATTTTTCTCATTTTTCTGTTCAATTGATGGGAGCAAACGCCCTTGCTCAAAGGCATACATAGAATCGATCTCTGGATCGTCAATGTTCTGGTCGCTTTCGATTTCGGTTACCTGCGAGTGATGGGTATAACAACAGCAAAACCAATGTGAAAGCTATGGAACAACTTTGCCGATCTTCAAAAACGGCATCTGCTGACATATTTTTTGACGAGACAATGAATGTAACAGTCAGCCAGAAAACGTTTCTTTCTAACAGCAACAACAAATGCAAATTGATTTCGATGCTGTCAGAGAAATTCAAAGCCAAAAATTTCCTCGTCGAACAGGCTGAGGGTGATGCTGACGTTCTTATTATTGAAACAGCACTGAAACATTTATTTACAAATACAACCGTTGTTGTTGGAGAAGATATTAATCTTCGGGTTATTTTAACGGCTCGAACACCTGCTGAGAAAGATTTTTTTTTCAAACCGGGCAAAGAAGCAGTGTAGCAAAAAACGTTCTCTTCCCGAAGTTTCGATCAATATGAAAAGAGCAAGGACCATATTTTATTTTTACATGCGTTTTCTGGTTGTAATACAACATCTGCTCTTTTCCATACGAGAAAAAGAGGAGCCCTGAAATCATTGCAAAAAGGACAGGACTTACAGAATGCAACTCAAGCTTTCCATAAAAGTGATGCTTTCCACAAATCAATTGCTCATAATGGATTACCATTTTTTGGGCATATATGGCGCTCCAGTTAAAGAAGATTCCATAAACAACTATCGTTACTTGTGCTTCGTTAAATCCGCAGGTAAAGACAAATCTGCAAGGTTAAGCCTATTACCACCTACAGCCAAAGCAGCTGAAGAGCAACTCTGAGTATACTAGTTGCGTAATAAATTGAATCCCGAAGATTGGGGATGGATATTGAAGGGCAACTTATTGCACGCAAAAAAAACATCAGCACCTTCTGCTCCGGACTATCTTCTAAAAATGCTTTTTTGTAATTGCACGAATGGCTGCGCACCATTGAGTGGCTGTCGAAAATTGGGACTCGTCTGCACACCAAGTTGCGTTCATTGTCACTGACATACGGACCATCTTGTTTGAACGCTGCAACAGTGGAGGATCCGCAGGTAACCAAAATCGAAAGCGACCAGAACATTGACGATCCATAGATCGATTCTATGTTTGCATTTGAGCAAGGGTCTTTGTTCCCACCAATTGAACAGAAAAATGAGGAAAATGAACGGGAAAAAATAACAGAAATAGAAGGAGAAGTGAAAGAAAAGGAGACGGAAGAAGAGAAAGAAGAAGAAAAGGAAGAAGAGAAAGAAGTGAGAAAAGTTTTTTTTTTAAATTGTAATAGGAATTAATAGATTTTTTTAATAAATTGAAGGATCTTTTTCAATTGAATTTTTCGATCTTTTTTACTTATGAATATTCGTTTAATATGTATTTTGTTTCATAAAGTATGACTCACATTTTGTGTATTGTTTAACTTTAAAATCCTGAAATATGGAGCAGAACAATAATATCTCCTAAACTCATAACCTTCCTATTAAATTTCTGTGAAAACTGTTGCTCGTATGTAAAAACTATAGATAACCTTTTTTGTAGATAATTTTATTACCTTTCTTTTTTTGTTGTACCTTCGTAGTCGTAAAGTTGATAGGATTGAAGATATAGTTGAAAAACCGAAAAAATCGGCCTTCTGAGCACTGTAAAAAGTTATGCGTACAACGGATTATTTGGAACGACGAAAGGTAGGTGTAAACCAAATTTCAGTTCTCTAGGATTTTTTCCGAGGTTACATCTATTTTCGGATAACTGCACTGGACTATTAAATAGGCTACGCGAACACCAAAACACCAACGTTTACCACGAATATACACCGCAAATAGCATATCAGCCATTAAATGTTTGTTTACAGAAACCTGGTTCCAAACAAATTTTGCTTTGGCATGCTTAGAGTTACCTATCAACCAGGCAGTTTATCCTGCAGCATTAAACTGTTACGTCAAATACAATTTTTTTTAAATTGTAATGGTACGTATGTAACTTATCCAATACATTTTAAGTTTAATAATTGGTGGCATGTAATAGCCGTTAATAAAACAAACTTAGTCCATTTTCCCAGTCTAGTTAATCAAAGATATGTCTAATCTTGGCTTTTGAGCTACAAAAGAGGCTAGTATAATCCGGAAAAATCAATTTAAAAACCTGATTTTGTTGCAAACTGTGTTCAAGTTTTGAAAAATAGCTGAAATTATATAAAGCATTTTCTACCCTCATGACAACTTTTTTGCACAGTTTCTTGTATCAAAAGTGACGTTACCATTGGTCTTGTGGTCACTCGTGTCGGTAATATAATTTTCATTCTTATTAACATTTTAGAGAAAAACAAAAAAAATAAATGAAACATAGTATCGTACAACATACTTTAGTGTTGGGAAAGATTACTACAGTGCAGTATGCCAATTTAAAATATAAATTACGATAGTAGATACAATCAAATAACTACGTTTACAAACTAAACCCAATTAAATAAACCTTGCTAGGAATTAAAATCGTCCAGTTTCAGCAGCTTCGTTTTTGCGGCTCATCGAGTTTAACAGCGTGTAGACGGAGAAGCAAAACTGGAAAAGCTAAAGACCCAGTCACAACATATAGCCCAGGACACCCTCTCTTGACTCACCTTCAAGTAGCTCGACACGCTTAAAACTCCAAACCCTCCCACGGTGATGCTGATCGGTCGCTGCGACCTAACCATTATCAGGACCAACGATTTCTGCAAGTCCCTGTCGTACGGAAGCAGATGCCAGCCGCACTGTGCGACAGCCCCTGACAGTGCAGTGCTCTGAAAATTTTAAAGTGCTCTATTTATAAAGTTTTATACACACTGTTTCCGTAAAAGTAAAGTTTGAGACGCTACACTGGGTCAGTAAGTTTAACATACAATTTTCTAATTAAAGGTTGACAGTTCAAAAAATTGGCAAAGGCATTCCTGATAGGGATCTACTGAGCTAGGAAATATAGATATAACGAATTTGCAACAAGTAACCAAGTCAAAATATACATCCAGTTCCATTGGGATACTGATGTAAGTCTATTCTGAAACCGTAAGTGATTTTGTTTAACTTAATTCGGGATGGACGTAAACAGCTAATAATAATAATAAATTATCGAGCGCCACTGGATTATAATGATGGGCGTACCCTAACCCAGAAATAGTTGAAATGGGGTAACTTCACACCTACTTCCCTTCCACCTATTAACGCTTAATGTAGTCATAAGATCGCCTGCATGTCGTCGTACAAAATTCATATCAAAACAGAGTGCACAATAACAATATAAATAGTTGTAGGTACAGAATTCCAGAAACTACAATTAACTGTCTTTTCATTGCAATTGTTTTAGTACTATAAACAGCTGTGGGTTATTTTGATATACTCATTATTCCACGCTACTAAATTGTAAAAATAAAGTTGCTTATGCAATATTTCAATTTTATAAAGCTAAAATATTGGCTTGTAGTGCAAATGTGTTAATTAACCTTCCACAATAGAGCAACAAAAGTAAAGAGACGAAAATCTGCAACGCACTTTGGACCTACAATCATTTATAGTCAATTGGTATATTGAACACACAAAACTACAAAAAAAACAATGGTCCTGAAATGGCCCTAACGGCGACGTCACGGGACCGACCTTACTTTTTCGAAAAGGGCGAATTACCATGATAATATTAATGCAGAAGTTTTCGAAATATGGTTACTAGAAAATGTCTTACCCAGTTTAGAAACAAAATTCTTTATTGCCATGGATAATGCTGCATATCAGGTAACTACAGAACATTCGAAAAAGAACTAGCAGAATGAATAATAATTTGCAATTCTACTTTATAAGACATAGGAATCGTCGAAATGAAAACATATAGATAGAACGTAACTGTCAACATATTGAACAACCACTGGATATTCGAAAAATGAGTAATGGTTGACCACTATTTCAGTTAAGGAACCCGTATAAACTATTTAAATAAAAGGGTAACATAATGGTAGGTTTTTCCGGGTTATGCCGCAGTCGCAGATTTAAGTTTAACGCTTCGCTGGCTATACGGTTAGATTCTTCAGAAGTTTTCTTAAGACTGATATTCGAGTGGTTTTTTATTTGTTTTGCGAGGCGAGCTTCTGTGTGTTGCTAAGGCGGTAACCGTCTTCTCAAATAAAGTTATTCGAATTTCTAATTATCTCTAAAAATTCCCGAATTTCTAATTATCTCTAAAAATTTCCGAATAATATGAGTGTAGGAGTTTCTACTCCTGGCTAGTATGTTTATTCTGTTTTCCCCTTTTCCCAATAAGTGCAAGGGAATGCTTGATTTTTGCGTGTTTCCAAGTCGTGTGTGGCCCGATGTTTTTTATTCTGCATTGGATGTTTCTTTCAATTTGTCCGATATAAGTTTTGGTACCAGTGCATTGAAACTTGTAAACGTTTTTTTTTTCTGTAGCTGGCCAAAGAATCTTTGTTGGAAAGAATCAATGGTTCGTTCTCCGTCGTTGTATCATAACCAACCCCTACGTTTTTCTAATCCCAAGCCTTTATTAGCCTATCGGTAATTTGTAGGTTTTTTGGTATTTTGGCGTGCTTTCCTGATATCTGGTCGACTATACCCACTCCTTTATAGAGCTTTTTCCACATGTTTTAATTCTTATGGTTTGTTGTCCTTGTCACAAACAGCGTTGACCCGATTAATAAGAGTGTTGATCAATGAATTCTTTTGTTATATATTATGATAAGACATAGCTTGTAGATAGTGGTATCCATGTGGATCTTTTTTCGACATAGTGTATGACTTAATCTATTATTAGCGTTTCTTTTCACTAATACGTCCAGGAAAAGAACACTTCAGTTTTCTTAGTGGCTTCTCACCTGAAACTCGTATTATTCGGGAATCAATAGAGATTATTGAAAATCGAAACACATTTAATCGAGAAGAAAATTATCGTCTTAGCAACACATGGAAACAATCAAAAGATACACACGATCTGTATGAGCAAACAAACGGAACGACCACTCGATATATAACGATAAGCATGAGACTACAACATCGGCCTTTACAACACTTCTAAAGAAGCTGACAGCGCGATCAGAAAAACATCAAGTTTAAATCGACGACCACGGCATAACCCGGAAAACCTTACTATTAGTATTTAGTATATTTTCAATGGCGTGATGGCATGTTGTACTAAATTATGTTCAAAAATACGTGTCCTGAGTATGGAGATGTAAACTTTCAAAAAGTTCCTTTCGAGCGTATGAATATTTTCATGGCTCTGAAACATCATAAATGCTAGACACAGAAATAGTAGTACATTTCTTCTGTAATCGACAGTAACAACTGTAATTTACTGCAGTTTAAATGGAAAATTGCTAAAAAAGTTGCAAGAATTTTTACGTGAGTGGTTTATTTACCCATCACTCTCTATCGTTGCAACATCTTGTCATTTTCCTGAATAAAATCAGTAAACCACTAAGCTATACCTATGTAAAATTTTCAAGCCGTACCTCTAGTATTAGTTCGTTTCCCACGAAGCAGTAAAGGAAAATCTGAATCATGTGGCCGAAGAAATAAGGGATCGATTTTCCAACATTGGCCTTTGCAACGGTCTGTAATTTTATTTTTATTCAGCTACTAACACGACTTACATTGATTATTTTTACCAGAAGAAAACTGGAAAGGACTATCGTTCCAACAGTGCCCACGTAGAGCATCAGAACATAGATGGTCAGCATGCTTTCAATCTCTTTGCAGGTGCTATAATTTTAATAATACTTACTGTTATATTATTTTGCTTGCTATTTGAATAGGTGTTTGCTATTCTTCCGTTTTCTCAATTTGTATACATATACCAAAATGAGGTTGACAAATTTTGAGAAGTTATAGAAAACTTCAAATGAATAACTTTGAGCGATAGACGTTTACAAATTCTCCGGCACAAAAATATTGACTTTTTGAGCTTTAATATCACGCTCGAACTACACGAATCAGGTTTTGATGAAACTTTTAAAAATTATTAATGAAAATATTGTATGATCTACAACGGTCGAGAAAAACTAGCTCAAACCGGCTTCCACTGCTATCGAAAAAAAAAACAAAACTGAACAATGCTCGGACACGAAATAATTAGTCTCTTGAACCATAACTTAACAGATTCTTAAAGGTATTAGATAATAGATTAAAGAACAGGTATGAACAACATTCTCAAGAGATATAGTTAAGGTCCAAGAGCCCTAGGTACTCTTGGAGTGCCTACTCAGATTAAATGTGTTGTTGCACAAAGGCAGAGACCAAAGATAGGATAAGGTACAAAATACCAAACTGCGGAATTGAAATTAGGATCCTTATGTGAATGTGAGTAATATTCAGACACTTGACACTAACATTGAATCTGTCGTTGTCCATAATACCACTCTAGCTATAAATTTACCCATAGTACTGTCTTGTTAGTCAACTCCGATGTTAGTCAAAGCTGCTCCAACATTTTAACAATACAAGAAAGAAGCTTAACATGCAAATATCCACTGACAACAGAGAGTCTGTGATAGTAAACAAATATCCATATGATTAAATTGTAAATAGAAAGTGGTGTGGTTAAACCAGTTATACAATCTGATTAAATGGCCATGGAAATTATTAGTTGTAGATGTTTCTTTGCAGAAGTACAAAATCAGGCAATAAAACTGGTCAAGGGCTCGTTATCGCAGCGCTGTTATATGGCCAATAGAAATATGAGAAGAGAAATGAAAATTAGGATTTAAAAAGCTACAATTAAGTTTTTTGGGCTTCAAGTAGGTTCAAATAGAAATATTGACAACTATCAGTTGTAGTGTACCTAGATATAATGAAGCAAACGAAAATGTCAAGAGTGAAACGACAACTTTGATACGATTGGGAGAATATCGCACAGTACCACTTTACAGACTAATTTCCGCAGGGCAAGAAAACTAAGATCAGTCCTAGCTAAAGAAAGAGGAACATAAATATTGAAACACAGAATATAACAGAAGACTAAACACCCCTAAAAAACAAGTGTGATGTAGACCTAATGGCCCAAAAGGTAATTAAATGTACTATTGTAATGTCATATCCTGACTACTATGAATAAACGAATAAACTATCGAATAAACGGTGCAAATTCTGACCAATATCTCAAGATAAAAAGACTTCAACAGTTTGTAATAATCGTTATATTTTGGGTTTCTTAAAAAAACAATATTTTTCCAGAGATGCTGGCATGGGGTATATTACCTAAAATTATTCATTTTGGTGTCTTATGTAACCTCCTAGAGTTTATTGGTTTCACATTTGGAAATTAAAATTCAAAAGAAGGTTTATTGCTGTACTGGTTCAAAAGGAATTCTTACTTAATTAAATTATTGTGCCTCCGAAAAATGACCAAGATCAACTTCATTGCCTCCGACCGCTGCCCCTTAGGAGCAGCTTTGTCCCTCTTAATTGCCTTTTCGAAATTGACCAGAAGGTACTGCCTCAACACCTTGAACTGCGTTACGCAGGACCACATGAGGGTCATAAGGAACAGGTCGTAGCCCACTATCATCGAACCTATATCTGCACACAAGAGGTACTCCCAGATGTAGAGCAGTTCATAGTATGGGCTCTGCATATACGGGAACCAGAACTTCGAGCGCTGCGGCTGCATGTGGTGCTGCAGTGGGATAGCCCCGCACTGGAACCCCAGGCGAACGCCTGGCAGGACTCGAATAGTATAGAGCCCACCACCATCCAACTGCCTTTGCCGATCTCCTTGTGCATCTCGGCTCCTGCAATGTCCGACGGCCAAAAATCGTAGAGGATGATGGAGACTACCCTCGAGATGCGCTTCGCCAGGATTATCCCCAGCCCTCGCCTCCCAGCTGCCTGAGAAACATAAAATAGTAAGATACCGATATCTAGTAGTGGGCATTCTAGGTTCTATAAATATATGATAAATAAAAAATACTGTATTAGTTGTTAACGTGAATGTAATTTAACTACTGCGGCCTGTCCATACGTCTCTTATACTGTAAATGCTCTCCCACCTCACATCAAGGTTTCTAATGTAGAGAGTGACCAATGAATAGGCTACACAGTGAATTGAAGAAAATTCCATTGGAGTTACGGAAGTTTCTAAAATACTGTATGCTTAATGGTAGGCGCAGATGTCGGAAGACACTAACCACCACAGGTAAAGCTGCTGGAATTTAGTTAACGATAACTGCATGCTTTCACGGCATAATGGTAGGTTCTTCGCGGTTCTGATATTGGTGTGAGATTCTTCAGAAGTTCTAAATACTGATGTTGTAGTCTTGCGCTTCTCGTTGGAGTCGTTGTCAAGGAAAGCTGGTATATTACTGTGAATGTTTTTCTGGGTTACTTACGTAAAACTTGCGTATCGTTTTATATTCTTCTTGGTTGAAGATATTCGGAAAGACTCATCGCTATATAAGAAGAAGCATAAGAATACATCATCAGTACACCGCAATGTCAACTATAAATACACGACCGCAACACAATCCGAAAGAACCTAACATTAAAAATTTTTGAATCAAGACAGCCTAACGTAAATCGCAAGACTCAATTTCTATGCTCAAGTTGGCACATTCAAATTTTGTGTTCAGATTCGAAAATGCAAATTCAGATTCACAAATTCAAACCTTCTATTCAGATTCGAAATCCTATGTTGAGATAGGAATCTTATGTTCAGATGCGAAGGTTGTTTAGATTTACAGATTTAGACCTTGTGTCCGGATTCGAATCCCGTATTGAAATTCTAATCTTAAATTCAGAAAGATTTGAAGCTCGTGTTTAGATTCGAATCCCGAGTTGAAAATCGAATCTTATATTCAGATTGGAAGATGTGAAACTCTTGTTCAAATTCACAGATTTAAAGTTTCTGTCCAGATTCGAATCCTGTGTTAAAGATTCTAATTGTATGTTCATATGCAAAGATTTGAAACGGTGATTTAGATTCACATATTCAAACCTTGTGCCCGGATTCGAATCCCGTATTCAAATTCTAATCTTAAATTCAGTAAGAAGATCGTGCTTAGATTCGAATCCCGAGTTGAAAATCGAATCTTATATTCAGATTCGATTGCTAACATTGAGGAGGCAATAGACAGATTAAACGTAGAAGAGACATGATTAATTTAAAAAACATATTAATTAGCAGGTGTGTGGAGTAGGAAAAAGCGGTGGAAATAAAAAACTGACACGATGGTGGAATGAAGACATTAAAACAGAAATAAAAATCAAGAGAGATGGAAGAAGTATTTGAGAAATCGGAACAATGAAAAATACGATAGCTACAAGGAACAGAGAACCAAAGTTAAGGTGATGGTGAAAATAGCAAAACAACAAGCATGGGAAGAATTTGGAAGTAAATTAGAGAGAAACCAGCTAGGAAACCAAAAATTGTTCTATAGAATATTAAAAACCCTTAGACACGGGAAAAACCAGGGGACAGAATACATTATAAACAAGGATGGGGAATTATTAGCTGAAGATGAAGAAATCACAAAAAGATGGAAAGAGTATTTTGAAGGATTACTAAGGACAGATGTGAGAAATAACCCAGAAATCGATAGGGAGCAAACAAACTCCTAATAACGGAACAAGATGAAGACATAACAAAAGACGAGATGATGGAAGCCTTGAAAAGGTTAAAGAGAGGCAAAGCCGTGAAAGTGCTCCTAAAGCTAATTAACAAAATCTGAAAAGACCAACAAATACCACAAGATCGAGAAATGGGAGTAATAATGCCAATACACAAGAAAGGGCATAAACCTGAGTGCACTAAATATAGGGGAATCACCTTGATATGTGGAATGGCCAAAATCTATGAAGGTATATTAGCTAAACAACTAGAAAGAACAGTGGAAAACCAACTAGAAGAAGCACAAAGCGGTTTAGGAAAGAGAGAGGAGCGCAGGATCACATATTCGTGGTGAAACAACTGATCGAGAAACAGGGTAATAGCAATATATTATTATGATACACATAAGTCACTTATTAAATAAAAATTAAAAGAAATAAATTTAGAAGATTAATACAATCAAATTTAGAAAATTTTGAATAAGATTGTTGGTTAAGTTGAATTGAGTAATAGAAATTAAATTTGAGACAATTTATAATTAATTTTGTTAAGTTATAGCAATTGAGTATTCAATCAGGGTGGTGAAAGTTAATATGAAAGATAAGATAATGTTATCATGTGACAAATATGCTTGCTACTAGAATATAGCATGTAGTAGGTAAAACTCAGAACATTTAATTTTAAAAAAGAGTGCATTAATAATTCTAACTAACATAATTTTAAAATTTGTTTAAGATAGTGATAATAACAAACTCATAAAATGTAGACATATTATTGGAAGAAATAATTTTGTATTCACAAAAAACTGGAAATTTAGCCTTTATTTGTATAAATAATTTGGTTGAATAAAGTTAAAAAGGTTTTTAACAAATCTGCGAGCTGAAATTAAGTGAAAATATAATTATGAAATGTTACAAGTGTGTAGTCATTGAAAAGATAATGAAATATGGTTTAATTAGATGCAAGTAAGAAGAATACAATAATATTTAATTAGAAATGGATGATTTACTACATACAAGGAATAAGTTATACTAATTACTGGATTTGGTGATTACACGAAGGACGGATCAATCATTTGAAGGGAGTTGCCAGTGTAGCTGATTGATTTGAGTTGGTTACTACAAGGTAGGAGCTGAGAACAATGGGAAATTAGTTTGGATACCATCTGTTAGTGGAAACTTACCAGGAGCCTGTTTTATTGACGATAACGTACAGGAGCTTGGGGTTTCGACGTGTTGGTTGGAGGAGTATCGAGGTTTGGCTATTAATGAGCTTAGCTGTGAACGTCAGGAGCAGTGGTGTTAAATGTGAATAACAGTGAAATAAGATGAAATCAGGTTGGTTTTTAATTAATCCTATAAAAGCATATTGAATAAATGACAATTGAACACTTGAAATAAATATAACACAAAACAGGCCACTGGCCTATAGTAGCAGGAAGAA
The DNA here is from genome assembly GCA_940337035.1 of Agriotes lineatus. Classification (NCBI taxonomy): domain Eukaryota; kingdom Metazoa; phylum Arthropoda; class Insecta; order Coleoptera; family Elateridae; genus Agriotes; species Agriotes lineatus. The sequence continues at coordinate 47,974 of CALNHX010007067.1, read as the reverse complement.
GAAGATGTTTTAAAGTAAAGTTAGCACTCATTAGCCAAATTAGCCAATGGCAATTAGCAAGTTTTTTCGGTGTTTATAGCAGCCGGGCTCATTAAAGACATCAGGCAACGACCGGTGAACATCACCGGAGACAGACCAACTCATGTAAGAATGCATAAAACACACACAATCAAAGGCTGCAACTAACCTAAACAAGCTAAAATGACGCACAGCCTATAAATGTAAATCGGCGATGCCAGTTTATTTAGCATAACCTCCAATTATAGATATTGCCTGCAACCGTGCAATCATTATACAGGGTGTATACAAATTCTGAGTCGAAAATCTTAATACGAAAATGTTGGATTGGTCTTCATAAGCCCTCACGAGCGGTAGCTAAAAACAATTGTTTTTTCAGGTAAAGTACCCCTTCTGTTTTAAATACGACAAAATTTCATCAGGAATAGTTGTTCAAAATGCAAAAATATAGTCCTATACAAAATTTCGGAAATATCGACGTACTTGTATGAAAGCGTGTGCGTTAGATGAAGTATTTTTGTGAGAATATCCCTTATGCAAATTTAGTTGGAAATTTTCTATGGCGAAAATTGATAATCGGAAATTTACCGGAAAATTTCCACTTATGTCACTGTAAACTATTAGTACTTAGATATTAGTTTCGTAATTTTTTTTTAATAAAAATGTTTTTTACTGTGTTGTTTCATTCGTGATATTCTCAGTAGAAATATAACCAGTGCTTGAAAAATTACCGGAAATATTTGGAAATATGTTCTGCAGCTATTTTTTCAATAAGTGCATGGGTGCATGCCAACTGAAAAAATCCGGACTCCAAAGGAGAAGGGATTTTTTCAGTTGGCATGCACGAATGCTTTTGTTGAAAAAAATAGCTGCATAACATATTTCCAAATATTTCCATAGTTAAATTTTTTAAGCACGCGTTATATTTTGATAGAGAATATCACGAATGAAAAAACACAATAAGGAAAACATTTTTATTAAAAAAATTACGAAACTAATATCTAAGTACTAATAGTTTACGGTTTTTTGTGGTGACAGTAACATAAGTGGAAATTTTCCGGTAAATTTTCGATTATCAATTTTTGCCGTTACCATGGAAAATTTCCAACTAAATTTGCATAAATTCTCTATCAAAATATAACGCGTGCTTAAAAAATTTTCCTATGGAAATATTTGAAAATATGTTATGCAGCTATTTTTTTTTTCAACAAAAGCATTCGTGCATGCCAACGGACTCCGAAGGAGAAGGGATTTTTTCAGTTGGCATGCACTCATGCACTTATTGAAAAAATTGCTGCAGAACATATTTCCAAATATTTCCGAAAATTTTTCAAGCACTTGTTATATTTCTACTAAAAATCGTACGACACTCATTAATGACCAATAGAAAAATTAGTTCACAAGCCGTAACCAAAACAACAACAAAAATTTCTTGGAAATTTTTTGTAGGTAGACCAACGTAACTGTGAGGGTTTGTGTCGTTACGATTTTCTTATCGAATCTGCGTTCGAGCATTAATTCATATCCGGAAATTAGTTTTCGTGCATTCCAACAACGTCCTAATTTGCCCGAGCGGGACGTGACGTTGTTGGAACGCACTTAAAAAATTTCCGGAAGGAATTAATGCTCTTATGAGATTATATGTGACTAGTGAGTCACCCGAACTACGCTTCGGTTCTCCAAATTAAGAGAGATTCATTAATATAAATTTTAAAAAAAGGATTCATCGGCCGGGAATCAAACCCGGGCCGCCCGCGTGATAGGCGAGCAGTCTACCTCAGGTCCACCGTAGCCCACGTCGACAGGCGCTCCGCCCCGCTACTTAGAGGATTTAATTAAATTAAAACTTTTTCGTACTTTTTTGTAAATAAAAACCGGCCTACGATCTAAGTCTAAAAATTATCAAACTTTTAAGCCATCATACAACTTAATCGGTCCAGTATCTTCGAAGGAGATAGCGAACAAACATACACGCAAACATACAAAGATAAGATAATATGGTTTCATAAAAGTAAGCCGATATTTCTGAAATTTTGCATGAGACCATAATTTTACATTTTGAACAACTCTTCCTCATGACATTTTGTCGTATTTAAAACAGAAGGAATACTGTACCTGAAAAAACAATTGTTTTTAGCTACCGCTCGTGAGGGCTTATGAAGACCAATCCAACATCTTCGCATTAAAATTTTCGACTCAGAATTGTACAAGGAATATCGCTACCTGAAGCTTTTGCGCCAATTTGTATACACCCTGTATACAGTGATGACAAAAAAATCGGAAAGATGGTCAGTTTTTATTTTCGAGAACACTTTTTACGCCAATTATTTGTGATAGTCTAAAAACCTATTTAGCCCCTATCAGATGTACAGAGTGATTTTTACTTAGTTAGAAAATGACGTTTTTCGAAATTGCTGAAATTCAAAAACTGATATTTTTCGCAAATTAAGAAAGATATCAGTGAGATTTTTTTAGTGTGTGTTAGCTTTAGCTAACTGAACGATGTCGTAAAAAACTTTTTATCGATAACGTTTGCAAAAATTAAATTTTTCCGTTTTTAAAATATTTTCAAAATTTCACACACCAGAACTTAGTTGTAAAACTCAGTTTCTTAGGTAAAGACCTTTAACAGCCAGTCTTATAAAGGCCAATAATCTGACGTTAACTTTAATTCGCTGTTAAAATAAACAAAAGCGCATCAAAATTTGTTTACTAATGAATAAAGTGTCATAAGCACTGACGTTTTGATGCGCTTTTGTTTATTTTAACAGCGAATTAAAGTTAACGTCAGATTAGTGACCTTTATAAGACCGGCAGTAAAGATTTATAATTGAAAAAAAAACAATAAAAAATGCGAATTATTCTTTTAGATATTTTATTATTTACCAAAAAAATCATTCTCGCATAATTTTTACGTTTTCGATGCAAGGGGCTTTTTAGAAGAAATATTTTCACTGATAGAATTAATATATATTTAAATGGCTTCTAAAAACTCTAACCTACCTCTGTTAATAAACTACTGTTACAAAAATCCTGTAAATGTTCTTTTACAGTGTTTAATTTTTTTTATTCATTTGCATGTTCCGAAAATTTTGGATTTTTTTAAATTTTGAGCCAAAATTTTGTATTTAGATAGAAAATCACTTGTTAAATAACATTTTTGGCAAAATTTTTCTCTATCTTGGCTAGTAAATGCATTTTCCGCAATTATTTTCAAAAAATATTCAATTTGACAGACAACATAAATCACATGACAACTTTTGTTTTTCAACCACGTCCGATCGCCAGGGTTTTGATTTTCCAAAAAACCAATAAACATTTTTTCCATTTGATGCCAACTTTTTGACGATCACTGTATAATTATTAGGCATTTTATATAACGTCTAGGGATTATTTATAATGACTGAAGTTATACAAATTGCCTGTAACATATAAAATATTTGTGGCTTAAACATTAGGAGTCCATTTTAAACAGTTTTTAATTTTGTTTTAAACAGATACTAACTTTATAGGTGGTTTCATTATGACTAATAGTTATTTATGTACTAAGGGTAGTAAGTGTTATTTTTCCGTCGAGAATGTAGTTTGAAGACTTAAGCCTTTACAAACATTAGAGAGCGAAAAATAAACAATACTACCCAAGGTTCATATAACTCTTATGCACTGCCAGCATAATTTACAAGAAAATATATTATTTTTCAATTTTTTGGACGTAGGGTAAACCTAAGTAAATCTTACTTCAACAGAGGCCACGATTCCAGTGATTGCGTCGGCAGCTGAAATAAAGTCCGTATCCTTGTCCAGAATGTAAACCATCTGAGCGACGACCAGACACGCATAGCTGGAGATAGTGACGAGGTTTACGAGAATCGTCCCTATATTTTGGTGGTCCGGCCAGCACCCCAAGGAGTCGAGAAACACCTTTGAGATCTTCATAAGCCATTTTACGTTGTCCGATGCGATTTGGTAGGGAAACTTGCTTCTGTCCTCCGTCCTGGGCTTGGTGAGCCAGTTATCGTCCTCCTTTCTCGCGACTTCCATGACGACTGACGGACAGGACGCAACTGTACTGATGGCACGATTTCCGTAATTAAAACATTTTAGAGGATCAGTAAAATAGCAATTAAAACGAATTAATCGGAAGCTAATTGTCGGCTACGGCTGCGGCAGCTTTTTGGTTCTCAGCCAGCACTTTGGTCCACGTAAGAACCTTGCAGGTAAAATTTATACTAGTATTTACGTTAATTACAACAAAGAAATTATTTATAAAGGCTGCAAGGACGTTTTTGATTTTGTGATATGTACGTAAGTAATCTATAGAATATCATTATTGAAAAATAACGTTCAAGTGTCATCTTATCAATATGTGTTATAATAAATTAATGGCAGACCCCAAGCACGTTACATAGCATTTTAATGTCATATTTTAAAATTTATTTACTATTTACTTAAAAATACCCATATTCAATCCCTTGTTACTATTCTTAAGTGGGTTGCGTCATTTTGTAAAGCATTTTTTAGATTTTCATAAAAATCTTTTACTTGTTGGTCTGAATGTGATGAACTGGATCTAACCTTTATCCAGATATGTTGCAGGTCTGTGCTTAATACTAGGCTCCCAAGAACTAGTTCGTTATTTTCCAAATAAACTCCAAAACTAAATCACTATTATATAAACTGCTCAAAACAAAAAAGGGGTCAATCATAAAATGTTTCGTAAAACATTTCAAACTGAGGAAAAATTTACGAAATTATGATATGCTATAGCTGGTTATCATTATCATTGATTCCTAACAAGGAATGTAGTATGTTGGCGTTTACTACCATTGAAAAATTTTAAAGCAGAAACTCAACAGTTTTGCCTTGTCATGGCAATTTAAGTTGTTCCAAAATTTATCAGAAACAGCAAAACCGATCATGAATTTTGATATTCTTGGTAAAAGAGTAGCTACAAGGGGTTATTTCAGTAAAGCTGAAGTAATTAGAGCAGTTAAGTTTCTTGAAGAAGGCCGTTCACAACGAAACGTTGCTAGTACTTTAAGCACAAGGAGTGGCCATACACACTATTAATTTTGTCGTTTCTTTTGATTTTCAAGGAATTTTTCCGGTTTTTGTTTCATCGTTCTTTATCGAAAATAAATGCACAAATGTGTGGTCATTTTCTACTATCGTAAGATCGTGGGGCCATATTTTTCAGTTTTAATCATTATGAAAAGTTCTTTATATCAATTACGAAATTTTACCATTTCAGACAGAAATATTTAACTTGATCAGCTTAAACTCACTTTAGTCGTTTAGAGCATTTAACAATTAAATTATGTGATCGCTGAACACTCTAACATACAATTTCATTAGAATAAACTAATGATACTCATGTAACACTTCAATATAAGCGAAATAGCAGGCTGTAAATATGCCAAACAGTCCCTTAATGAATAGCCTTTAACGGACCAGCTGAGCTATTCCGGAAGAAGGGTGGGTTAACACTAAGATAGTCAAAACCAAATATTGGCTCCACCAAATTTTTGTTCAACAATTCGCGGATCTAGGTTGGAAAATTCCCCGGTAATCGCAATTTACATTGAAAGGAAATATCCCCAGATTACATTTATCAAACGCAGCTTTGGCCTGTTGTGAGAAGAAAAAAACACAACTAATGCGCAATTCAAGTAATATTTATTTCCAATACATGCAGACAAATAATATAAGAGAGTAGTTCCTCTTACCGAAATAAAATATTATATCTAAGGCAAACCTTCTGGTGTAACTATAAAATTCCATTAGCGTACACACGGGAAGCGCCTTCAAGTACAGAATACTTACTTCAAGTGTAAAACGGCTTAGTACTCCTATCACTAAAGAAGGTTCTAACTTATCGAAAAGCATCTAGAATGGAATTAAAATGACAAAATAGGCTTTCCCGGCACTACTCTCAAAAAAACTGCTGTCTTTGTATGACTCCACCGACGTATTTTCTAGATTTCACAACTAACCAACAATAAAAATTGGAAAAAACTGATTTGTTTTCCAAGTTCCTTTTATTTAATTATTATCAGTAGTAACTGTCATGTAAACTCTGAATTCTTTAAAAAGTTCTAGGTATTGATCATTTAGGAATGATTTATCTATCTGGCTGAACGGGAGGTCCACGTCCAAACAATCGTTTATAATAACAATTTAGTTTCTCCACTTTATGAATCTAGCCATTCATTGCTTTATGGCTCAACATTTTTCGAACTAAGAAGAAAAAACAACAAACTATCAAAGCTAGAAAACTACAAATGTGTACCACTCAAGCCAGAATAACTGCAACTCACGCTGTATTGGTCAGATATGCAACCATAAACATTACACACTGTTGCGTCTATAGAAAACAAATAACAACACCACTACGCAGTGCTATCAGGCGACCACAAACTGTTAAGGCAAATTTACCTTGTTTTAAGAATAATGCTCCACAGCCAAGGTGCAAATATGAAGCGAGGATAAAAGGTCGCGAAAACAAGCCAACTTCATAAAGTAGCCATCGCAGTCTTCACGTTGCTTTTCAGCTGGAGGTGCTTCATAAATGTTCTGGACAAAACCTTTAAGTGGGTCATTGCTTTTAAGCTTCGGCGATGTCTAGAAGTCCACAATATCATCCCAGATATCCAATATAATTTCCGGCTTCAGAAAATTACCACTAACCTTCTACCCTCCTCGCTATCAACTCCGGTAAATATCTCATCTCTGTCACGTTGAACATTGAGAAAGCTATTGACTTCGTCTGGCTTGAAGGACTACTAACCAAACTTCTTGATTTCCATGCCCACCCTTTCTTTCCTTCTCTTCCCGTCAACACCACGTCACTCTATGCGGTGCCACCTGAAGACAGTTCTCCCCAAGAGCCAGATTACTTCAAGGCTCGCTTCCCGCCCCTCTGATCTACATGAACAGCTGCGCCAACATACCTCTCCTACCCAACACAAAAGTTTACCTTTTTCAATACGTTCAATAGATGACACTACTACCACAGTCAAAGCCATCGACAGTGTCCTTATTTCCAATTTTCTATTCGCTTCACTTCTGAGACTTCGAGTCCGACTTCAGTGTTGGAGAATCAAACTCAAACCCAATAGCCATCCTATTTCTAAATCGCTAGCACCACAGCAGACCCATGTTAATCCCCAACAACATCGCTCTGACACTTTGGAACTCTAGAGCTCTCCACCATGGTCACTTATTTGAGAATCAATGTCACTTGCACTGGAACCTGAAAGATTTCTTGGCGTGTTCCGAGGCAGTTTTAAAGGCGCCCTCCCCCCCGTACCCTCATTCACACCTACAATACCGTGCTTCGTCTCAGCATTGACTACAGTTTGATATGTTTCAAAGCTCCACCACTCACTAACATGAGGACCCCAAGATCGAAGAAGAGGACTCTCGTCACGAATAAGATGCACATGAATTGGTTTTCTACACGGCCTATTTATGCAATGGCCGATTCACAAGAGCAACGCCACATGATTACTTAAATTTTTTAGAGTTGGTAAAAAATCTAATTTTACTGTGACCACTTTCCAGCTGCCACCGATAACTTCAATAGTTGGCCGATTTAAACTCTGAATTTTTCTTCTGAAGTTTCCGAAATAATTACGAAGCACTTGTTTATGGATGATTTGCTTAGTTATCAAGTGCAGATGTACCGATACGTAATTTTTTTATCGAATTTGCGACGTTTTCTTCTATGCAAATCGTATTGAAATAGGTACAAAAACACATTTTAAATTTCCACATCGCCATCTTTACCCTACAGAATTGAGCTGTTCTCATTGCAGGAGGCAGGTGAGAGATTCAAACTTGGGCAGCTCTTGGTGCGACGCACGCTAGGCACTGTTCCCACTCTTCTTTATTCTTATATTTCTTCTACTCTTTGTTCCACTTTATTATCCACCAGTAGAGAGAAGCGCAAACCAATATGAAAGGCGGACCCCATACCAGGAAGGACAAGCTCTGAGTTCAGCTTGACCCAAAGAACCGGAAGTACCTCAAGAACCTCCAAGTTGAGACTTAGAGTTTAATTGCTGTTATGAGCGCTTGAATATCAGATGACTAGCAAAAATTACCAATAAAACTACTTCATGCTGTGCTCGCTTAATTCTAAAACGGCGGCAAAACGACCCCTAAAACTACAGCAGGCTGTGCGCACTTGATTCTCAATCGAATGACAACCTCTGAAAACTGGCCTATTTTGCTTCTATCGCTGTACACACTTGATTTTCCGAGTGATAGGCAATCCCCGAGCCTGCTTCCAGATTCCTTCCTATCCTCGTCGGTACCTGCACTCGTACTGCAGTAACGGGCAACGCCTCAATACTGCAGGCCGCTGAAGCCTGTCACCGTCAAAGCTCCAGCCCAATACGTGCTATGACCAACAAAGCACGACGTAAAATACTAGAAAATACGTGTAACACTCACCTTATGTGGCGAAGGGACTTTCAAGCTGAGCGATCACCTGCTGCTATAAAAGAGCTCTAAAAAATTAAATAGGTTTCCCGAACACGAGAAATACCAACGTTTACCTCGAATATACACCGCAAAATTGCTTGTCATGCATTAAATGTTTGCTTATAGGAATCTGGTTCCAAACCAAAAAGGCCTGATGAGATGCGCGGTGCCTGCACAGTTACCCACTGCTATCTCACAATATCGCGGCGGCGATGTGGAGTTGCCTGTCGACCAAACGTTTTGGACTTAAGCATAGACAACATTTTGATTGTACGTATGTTACTTATACAATACATTTTAAGTTTAATAATTTGAAACAATATAATAGCGGTTAATAAATCGAACTTAGTCTATTCTACCAATCTAATTAATCAAACAAACGTCGAATCCCAGCTTTTAAGCTACAAAAGAAACATTTTATATCGGCAGATATTAATTTAAAAACCCAGTTTCATTGCAAACTGTGCTCGTGTTTTGGAAAACAACTCAAACGATAGAAATTATTTTCTACGCTTATAACAAAAAGTACAACTTTCTGCAATGTTAAAAGTGACGGTGCCGTTGGTGACGTACTATTAAAACTTAAATCGCTTAAAACAAAATACAATATCTAATACGATGACCAAAAAGTTGCAGTAAGCTAACTTCTGCTACAATCGATAAAAATATATTTTATGTTCGAATGCATTATGACACTATTTGTTCCAAACGGCCTCTTTATGAACTAGTACTTTATAATAGCAAAATTGGACTGCGGCCAATGTCAATAGTTTCATAATTTTAATAAAATCAGTAAAGAAAATCAGAAAACGATTTCATTAACTAAAAAACACTACAAATAACAAAGAGAGATTCATCCCTAATACCTTACACTAAGAGTTATTTAATTAAAAAGCGCACTTCAGAACTACCTAATTTTCTCATCTGTCAAATATAAATTTTATTGTAGGTTAAAAGTATTCTGCAGTGCCGTCGAACCTAAAGCTGTGTATTTACGAGTAACATGTACTTTATGCATTTGATACATACATAACTTGTGGGTAGCGCGAGCAAAAAAATCGTTTTTATGGCATGTGACATGAATTGTTCAGCTAAGCGTTAATAAATAAACAGCTATTTCTATTGGGTGGTATACATTTTAAGTATTCCAAATTATTGCAGTAAAGAGCAGTCTTAAAATGTACGGACAACCTTTGTTTTATTTTAAAATAAATGCTTTCACGTATTGCTGTCATTTTGCAGCCATGGATACCATTAAGCTGTATTATATGAATATGTGAATGGCAAATTGCGTTAAAGTAAATTTATGGTATAGATATAATAGGTGATTATAAATATTCAGTGAGATAGCTATCCATTAGTAGACCATTGGTAATTTATATTTTCGAAATTAAAGCTTTGAGATAACCTTTAGACAACTTTTATTGGTTAAACTTTTCCAAAATCGTGTTACAAGGTTTTATAAAATTTTCGGCAAAACAGCTAAATTTTAATTAATCATAGTTGTCAGGACATTTTTAAATTGTACGAACGTACGGCTAAGTAACGTATTTTTTTAATTACGACCCAGCTTGTCTATGGGTTTTTCGTATTATTCCGCTTAAATTTAAGCATTTTGAATTATTTCGCTTACATTTGACTCTCTGAAATGTACTCATTTGGTGTTTCTCGGCTTTCGATCTTTTGGCGGGCTTAGTTTAGCCGTTGTGGAAATATTTATTTTATCTGCAGCCGCATTCTAGAACGTTCCGCGAGTTGAATTTAACAAACAACGGCATTGGGTGCGAGAGAAAGGGCCAGCTACAGCACTGCAGCCCGGGACCTCTTTATCGATCACTAGCCGTCTGACGCAGTATTTTCAGCGAGTTGGCATCCGGCGTCTGTAAGGGACAGTCAGTTCTTGGAGTGGGCCTCGCGCAAGCGCGCTCTACGGGGTTGCGTTTGCGGGGAAGTTTACCATATTGTGCTGTCAAGTTTGTGTGCGAAATGCCACCGTTTTGATTGTCATTAGGACTGCCGTCGTTATAAAGGTTTCAGCCATGCGTTACGCATTTCTTTTGGAGACCTTGCTATGTGGGGACGTAAGTGTCTGATTGGGGTGTAGAGTACCGTAAGCCTTTTGGGTTCCCGTGCTTGCCGCGGAGCCGCAACCTCCTTTATATTTCGTCGATGAGACGGATTCCTTTGTTGGAGGACCTATTCGCAATGTTTTGTGTTGACGAAGCTTTTGTGTCGTTCTGCTTTCCTTTCGAACTTCGCATCCCGTTTCGTATGAATAAATTTCCCAGGTGGTCAGCTCCCGCAGTGGCCGCAGCCCGTTGAGTTGTTTGCAACATGCCTTCCGTTTCGTTCCCTGCAATATCTGGGTACCGTGGCTGATTGTAGCAGCTTTGGACATCAGCTATCGCACAACCAAGCTCCTTACAGGTATAGTTTGTACCAGTTATTAACGTTTAATGTGCTGTTTAACATATATACAGGGTGCTTCATCTAAATATAGGACAGTTGGAGTAGCGTCTCGGTTAGTTAGCCTTTATTGTATACCTTTTATATTGTCAAACCGTTATAGTTGTGTACCCTTCACTTACATGTCATTTACCGTCAGTTTGCATACTTAATATTGTTTAATGTTGCCTTTATTCCCGCTATGTGTTTAGAGTTTACTGTATATATAATTTTACACAATTAATGTCAAACTTAGGGTATTATTTCAAAAATCTAAGACGTTGCGCAAATTACCGAACTGCCGTATATATAGTTCATATTTACATGTGTCTTTTATTTCATATTCAAATATTTTGGTCAAAACATGTCATGTTAATTTAACTGTGGTTTTTTTTGTTATTGTGCATGCAATTTGTGTGTTTATATTTTTTACAGTTGTAACAGGAGTTTATGCAGTTGCTCAAGAGGATTTTTAAAAGGTAGGTCCGATGATGCTGAATCGGCTTGCTGCCCAGATTACTGCCAATTTTAAAGTTAAAAAGTGGATACATCTGCTTCCCTGTTCCTCAGTGAGTTTACCTGTGCATTCTCGTTTATCGTGTTGGAATTGTGGTGGCGCTCAAGCAATTTAGATCTGTTTAACGTTTATTAGGCCGTTGCCCTTGTGTTACCTCGTGTTGGACTACCCCTCGCTCCACAGCAGCCTAGCCGACACCTCTTGTTATGGGCTGGGCAGCGGTCCTATATGAGTTGCATTCCTGATTTTGTGAGTCATAATACGTCGTCCAGGTTTTTCGTGGCTTTTCGTAAATACCGCTTTGAGCTGACGTGCTGTAGTAGTGCAATGCACCAAATGAAACCTAAAATATTTCATTGTTTATGCACACAATATTTGTTCCATTCAATTTAGAAAATAAATTATTATGATAATACTTACGCTTGGCGGAAAGTCATTGACGTCACATTCGTTTTTATTTAAATTTAAAAAAAAACAATTGAAAAATACAACCAGAACTCCATTCAAAGTTAATCCACCGGTAACTAGATTTATTTTGCTCATTTCTTTGTTTTTAATATTTAAGCTTGTGACAATTTTTATCGATTTTTTCAGATGTAACATATTGAAAATTTCATATCATTGAAAACAACGTAAAAAGTACTAGCAAAATCAATAATAAAAAATACAGATTGTTTTAAAAAAAAAGTCGATGACGTCATAACTTTTAAAATAAATGACGCAGCAACATAAAGATGACTGTAGTGTATGTCCTACAATTAAAATCGCTGTACCCCTTCAAGATTTTTTCATAAAAGTTGATATTAACAAAGTTAATTAATATATCCGTTACTTTACTTCCACGCTCTATATATACAGGGTGTTAATTAAGTACGCAAACAAACTTTAAGGGGTGATTTCTTGATCAATTCTAAGATAAAAAGTTTATACAAACATGCGACCTAATCTGCATCGTTTTCAAGATTGAAGTTTAAACAAAAAAACATTTTTTTTTAATCTGGAAAACGCCTAGAGGTATTCTAATGAAACTTGGTGTAGGTTAGTATTTCATAACGTGGCACTGTTCAGTCATACTAAATTTAATTTATTTCCACCACTGGCGTGCATCCGGGCAACCTCAATTAATTTATTTTAGAAAAATCAGGTACACCACTGTGTTTTAGTCAAAAGTTTTGTAGCTACTGTAAGATTGTTTGTTATTAAATAATACTTTTTTAAACTTCTTTAAACTGTATTTTGAAAACAAAGCCGTTTAAATCCCATTAACTTCCAATGAACGAGATTCCTGTTACAAATTTTTCCGTTTTTCTCAAAAAAATTAAAGATACATATTTTGTATAGTTTCAATTGATGAAGCTAAAAAACCAGTCGTATTGACTAAAAAACAGTGGCGTACCAGATTTTTCTAAAATAAGGTAACTGAGGTGGCCCCGGTGCACGCCACTGGCGAAAATAAATTAAATTTATTTTGACCCCACAATGCCACTTAAAATACTAACCTACACCAAGTTTTATTAGAATACTTTTAGGCGTTTTCCAGATTTTTGAAAAAAATGTTTTTTGTTTAAACTTCAACACCCTGTATCTTGAAAACGAAGCCGTTTAGGTCGCATGTTTGTATGAACTTTTTATCTTAGAATTGATCAAGAAATCGGCCCTTAAAGTTTGTCTACGTACTTAATTAACACCCTGTATAAAGAAAAGTCACAACCATGACTAATCAACGCAGAGCCGAAACCACTGGTACTAGAAACTTGAAATTTGGGTGAAAGGTTCAATTTGTTACGTAAGGTAGTGCGAAGAGGTGATCTTTTGAAATTCGACCCCTAAGGGGGTGGAAAGGAATAAAATGTGTTTTCACAAGTCTTGAGTATCTCTTACACCGATAAGATATCGATTTGGTGTTTGCTTACAAAGATTATCAATGCAAATACCTAGAAACTTATTTTATGATTTTGCTCTAATCAACCCCTAAAGGTGCAAATCTGTATTGGGGGTGAATTAACGAGCCCTATGTATTTATTATGTTTATTTAGTTAGAACATTCTTTTATGGCATACAGGTGTATTTTTAAAATTTTTAGAAAGGGGTGTAAGAGAATTTGAAAATTTTAACCCTAAAGGGGTAAAAGGGAAAAACTGAAAAGGGGGAGGGGGTTAAAATTATTATTCTTTTTCGATGTGAGTTCCTAAGGGGGTTAAAAGGAGTGAAATGTGTTTTCACGAGTTCATCAATATCTCTTAGACCCAATGAGGTAGCGACTTGGGTTTACTAGCAAATATTATCAATGCAAATACCTAGAAACATATTTTAGGATTTTTCCCTAATCAACCCCTCAAGGTGGAAATCTGGATTGAAGGTGAATTATAGAACCATTCTATGTTTATTGAGTTAGAACTTTTTTTTGGCATATAGATGTATTTTTCAAAAATTTAAAAAAGGGTTTAAGAGAACTTCAAAATCTTAACTCTAAAGGGGTAAAAACAGGAAAACCTGAAAAGAGGTAGGAGGTAAAAATTTTTTTTGTTGTGAATTTCATTTCCAATAAAATGGGTTGAAAGAGATTCTTTGAAATTCGAAAAGAGGTAAAATGTGTTTTTATGAGTTCCTCAATATCTCTTAGACTCGATGAGATAGCGACTTGGTGTTTACTTGCAAAGATTATCAATGAAAATACCTAGAAACATGTTTCACGATTTTGTCCTAATCAACCCCTAAAGATGCAAATTTGAATTCGGGGTGAATTAAAGAACCCTATGTATCTCCTATGTTTATTTAGTTAGAACTTTCTTTTATGGTATATAGATTAAAATCTTTTCAAATGCGTCAAAAAGTTTTTTTGAAATATTACTCCTAAAGGGACAAAAAGAGGTAAAACTGATAGGGGGTAGGGGGTTAAAATTATAAATTTTTTCTAATGGGTGTATTTTAGACTAAAATGAGGTAGAAAAGTTTTTTAGAAATTTTACCCACAAGGGGATGAAACGGATATTCCGCTATAATCTATACGTATAAAAGATAAAGCACCAACTCAACAACGCGGATCCGTAGTAATCCTTGGTACCAGGACCTTGAAATTTGTCAAGAAGAGTCCTTTAGTTACGTAGCAAAGTGCTAGGAAAGGATTTTTCGAAATTCCACCACTAAAGGGAAGGAAAGAGTAAAATGTCTTTTCACGAATTTCTCAATATCTCTTAAGGCCCTATAATATATCAATTTGGTTTCTACTTAGAAAGGTTACTATACAAGTTCCTAAAAACGTAATTCAGGATTGTGCACAGATCAACTCCTAAAGGTGCGAATTTGGATTCAGGGGTGAATTATAGAACCTTTCGTATTTCTTTTAGCTCCTGATGACCATGGTTTTTGGACATATGTGTGTTTCTTAAATCTTTAAAAAGTGGTTTAACGTTTTTTTTCTAAATTTCGTTATGAAAGGAGTAAAAATGGGGTAAAAGTAAAAAGAAGTTAAAAAGGAGATTAAAGCAACTGATTTTTTCCGTGTGTCCAGTTTAGAATAAAATAGAAGGATTTCCGAAATTCCACCTCCAAGTGGTGGAAACTGGTATGTTGCTACAATTTATGAATACAACATTTAATAAGTACATTTATTATTTTTATTCTCATTGTTATACTAAATCTATAGTTTTATCAATCTATACAAGGAGAACGACAATTACATACACATTTCCAGGGGATACGTGAAGCATAAAAGGGTTATGGAGAAATTTTTTCGAAAGAATATTGTCTTCTTTTTACCTACAATAATGTTTTGCAGCGTTTGCTCTAGTTTAGCATATTGAGTAAGCGAGGAGGGAAGCATTCTAGAATTCGTTTAAGATTTAGTAGAAAAAACGTTTGTAGTCCGTACGAATAACGGGTATCTTGCTAGTATAAAATAAGAACATCAAATTTCAGAATGTAAGCTATCTAGATTATGAAGAATCCGACCTGATTTTTAGTCAAGTGTTTCTACGGAGGCTAGCAGTAAATAATTTTGACTATCCATGATACAAATAGGGCAATTAAATTAATTATAATTCAATTTAATATAAAAATTTTATTGAGAAAAAACTAAAGTAAAGATGTAAGTCAATTATAATATAACATAAGTTGGGCACACAAAGTTGAGCTAATCATCTTGACAATATATGAACGTTTATTTATTGTGCAGATCTTTAGTTAACATGCCCTTAATTATATGTTTAGTTTATATGCATTGTGGTTGCACAAAAACCACATATACCAACTCCGCGAAATATTTGGCTTTCTCGGAATAATGTGTGTATATCACAATTGAAGGATAAGTACTCGCAAAATTTGCGTTTGTAGTTCAAGCACTACCCATTAATATAAATGTAACATAATTATATCCCTTACATTCTGGTACTACACTTGCGGTATTTTCAAATTTTTAAATAATGTGTAGTGTTGATGCTGTTGGAATATGGCTATTTAGAAATTTAAGTGAGGTTAAGTCAAGCATATGCTTTCCCATAAACCACGTTTTCTGACTCAGAAAGGTAAAAAATATTTTTTGCAGAATATTTAGAAAATTATAAACTAAAATCGACGTGTCCGAGTTGTGGTGTCACTGCATAGTAATTGCCAGCTTTACTAATCAACAAACATTGGTTCGATCGAGCAGTTTGTAATGGTATCTCAATGAGCCCCGCCGTTGGGATCAAATTGTAATGCATCAATTTTCTTAACTGGCTCTTTTTATTAATTTTGCCCTTTAGTGTTGTCAGCTAAGGCAGTAGCACTAAGATTTCTCTGTATTACTCTCCTCAGTTGATGTATAATAAAGCCCTTTTTGCAATGCATACAGAACCCAACTTTGTAATCGTAATAAGCTAAAACTGTTATCGTTGCATAGAAATAACTGAAATAAAATTGTCAAAACTAACAAAATTTGAGATTTATCAAACTACTTAGCTTATTAATGCTACTTTCCAGAAGGATTTGGATCTAGTTTTATAACTTATATAAATTTCTAGACCTTTTGGCAATCACTTGCTGCTCGCTGAAGACCTCGAAACAGCTACAAGAAGTTTCTTGCAGTCTTCCCATCACCCATATAAGGTTTCCTAATGGTGCTTTCCCACATTTAAGTAAGTGAAAGAAAATACAAGAATATCGTAGTAGAATGTCAATTAGTTGTTAATATTTATTCTTGTTTTGACGAACACCATATTTTCCAATTTTATTTTATTAGGAGCGTTTATTCAACGTATGTATAACTTGCAAATCTGGTAAATACACTCTACTAGTACAAAATAAACAACTTTGATAGACGATGAACCTAGTTGAAACCATTTTAATTGTTTACATGAATGCAAATTTAAAATTTCCTTATGATGTGGCCGAAATATTCAAGTTACTAATGACCTCGTTTGTTATCCTAAGAACTCGTCGATATATCCACATCTCAAAAGAATGTATTCTTTCCTCCATAGCCACTGACAACGTCCAGACTTTAACACAATACAACAGAGTGGAATAAACATAACAAACGGTCATTCGTTTTTCGAGCGGTAGACCAAAGTCTCGGGAGCAGAATAGCGATTTCATTTGAATAAATGTGGTTCTAGCCTTCTCTGTCCTACATTTTATTTCCCTTAAATGGTCCCAATGATCGTTGAGCGTGCAACCTAGGTAAGAGAAATTCGATACTTATTCTATAGATTGATTATTGGCCATTTACGTTCCTTGGTGAGTTAAAGATTTACTAATCACTATATTTAGTTTTCTTGACATTCAAGGTCAAACCGTATGCTTCAACAACCTTATCAAGCAACCCCTGCAAACCCACCAAGCAATTAGAAATCATTGCAGTATAATCGGCATAACGAATATTGGTGATGATTTCGCCGTTAACTTTAATTCCACTATTGATGTATTCAAGAGCTTTGGCGAATATATGTTCCGAGTAGAGATTAAAGAAGAGTAGTGACATTACACAGCCCTGTCGCACTCAGTTCTGTATGTCCACGTACTCTTTCAGCCGGCCTTCCACTCTTACTGCAGGTTTTTGTCTCCAATTAAAGCCCACAATGACCGGGATGTCCTCATCACACCCCACATAACTCAAGGCTTGTATAATCGCCTGGTGCTGACATCGCTCAAAAGCATTTGCTTAATTCAGTAAACATATGTACACGTCGCAGTTGACGTCTTTACAACGTTGTACCAGTACCTGGATAGCGAATAAAGCTTATCTAGTAGCAAGACCATTGCACAATCCAAATAGAGTTTCACTGTTGATTTATTTGAGATATTTTTAGAAAAAACTTTAAAGACACAAGAGCTAGCAGTCGCTTTCTTAGGTAAAGTGACGAAGATGGATTTAAGCCAATCCTATGGTATTGTACCGATGGTATATATTTGATTGAAATATGAGGTGCTTGACTTAAGGCAAGAACCTCCCATAATTTTTAGAATTTCCATAGAAATCTCATCTGGTCCAACCGCTTTTCCATTTTGAGCTTTGTTAACTGCGTGCTTGACTTCTTCTACAGTGATTTGTTGACCTACGGTAGCATTAAGCCCTGGCCGTACAATACGTAGGTCATTGCCAAATAGCTGTTTGATGTGCTATTGCCATATGTTTATTTTATTTTCTAGTTCAAGAACTAGATTACCCCGATCATCTGAAATGTTTCATCGTTGTATCTTCTATTTCTTCTTTGTTTTAGAATCCCAAATTACAAATGTCTTCAATTTTCTCCTGCACACGACCTTCTCTTCTTATCTATAATAAATCTTGAAATTGGCATTTTTCGTGAGCGACCAACCAGAATAACAACAAGTTTTAGTGACACACAAGATCTCCAGGAGCAGTCAACCGGAAAGACGCCTCGGTATATAATTAGAAACTTGAGACTACAACGTAAGTCTTTAGAAAACTTCTGAAGTAGCTGACAGCATGATCAGCGAAACGTCAAGTTTAAATCGACGACCACGGTACAACCCGGAAGATCTACCCTTAATATTTTCAAATTCTGGCTAAGTAAATGCGTTTTAAAAAACTTTCACGGATATATATATTTTCATTACTATAAAAAATCATTAAAGCTAGACACATAAATAGTAATGCATGTCATCTGTAATCGGCAGCAACAACTGCAATTTACTACAGTTTAAATTTAAAATTGCTAAAGACATTTCCAATAAATTTTATTATAATAAGAATTTCCGAATGAATAGTTTATTTCCAACACAGAAAGGTTGAGTCACTATTTATCGCTGCAACGTCTAGTCGTTTTTTTGCTACACAAAATCATTGAACTATCAAAGTAAGTGTAAAATGTACAACCCATACCTCTATTATTAATTCGTATCCCACGTAGCAGTAAATAAAATTTGAATCATGTGGCCCAAGAAATAAGGAAACATTTTCGCTTTCCCAACATTGTTCTTCAACGCGGTCTGAAATGTTATTACCAGTTAGCTACTAACACTTTCACTTGCATTGAATATTTTTACTACAACAAACCCGGATAGGACTGCGTTCCAACAGTACCCACATACAGCAACAGAATGTAAACAGTCAGCATACTTTCAATCTCCTTGCAGGTGCTATAATAGTAATTATGAGAGTTATTATTGTTTAGTTGTTATACTTGCGTCTTCTTTATGTTCATACCTATACCAAAATTAGAACGCCAAATAATAACGTCGAGCAATAGACGTTCCCAAATACCCCGACCTAAAGAACAAAACTGATTTGTCGAGAAATAGCATAACGCGAGGCATAGACGAAAACCATGCAGAATTCTTAAAAGTTATTAATGAAAATATGGTCTACAATAGTCGTGAAAAACTGGCTCAAGTCAACTTTCACTGCTATCGCAACCAGAGAAAACTAAGCAATGCTCTAGCAGGGAATAATCAGTCTTGTGAACCATATCTTAACTTTAAGTAACAGGTATAAGCCATATTTTCAAAAGATGCAGTTTGGCCTAGGCAGTATCAATTCGCATTGCATGTAAAATTTCGAGACTAAAGAAAAGATAAAATGTGAAAAAGCAAATTAAAGAACTGAAGTACTACGGTATTGACAGAAATCACATTAATAAAACGTTTTTCATAACACCTACTTGTTATTTGTCAATAACCGAACTGTTAACCTGACTGAAAATTTCCTCATAACAGCCATGGCTGTTATACACTTTATTTGTTCCTCACTTGTAAACATCAATTTATCAAGTCACTGTATTAATCAAGAAACTTTATTTTAACAAGTTACTAATAGCCCAGACATATTAGGGTTTGACCTTGAAAAAAATAATGTAAATCTGAAAATTGGTAGAAATAATCTATTTAGTGTACTGAACAACATACCAAAAGTCCTAAGCGGTCCTATGTCGGCTTCATGATGAAAAAAGGCATAGGCGGGTATTTCGGGTTTATACAGGATATTATTCTACATATCGTGTTTTGCCATCAATATATAACTTAATAGGTATATATATCTCACTATTCATGTATTTTATATCATACATGTATACAATAATAATAATAACTAGCAACCAGTGAGACAAATGTCTCATTTAATAAAACAAAAAAGACCGTTTTTCAAATAGAACGCGCTTTCGAGAAATCACGTGATTTCTCGAAAACCGGAAGTGTCACGTGACTGAAATTCGGTTCCTGACCTGACATGACCATTCCAAACATATAACTTTCATAACTTTTTTCTCTATCTCTTACGGTTTGGCTGCTGAAACAGCGTCCCGGACACACAAAACAGCGTCCCAGACAAGCCTATTATATATATGGATCTTTGTTCCACCAGAAGCTTATTTAGTGTTTGGAAAAAGGTCAAAAAAGGTAAAAGCAAAATTTAAAAAAATGTTACATACAATATATTTTTATTTTAGAATAAAACTCGAAAACTTAGTGTCGACAAAATGAGTAGAACCGGAACCTAGAACAAATTAAATCTTGTTTTCCTTTCTTTCGTTTTAAGTATAATATGGTTGCTTACTTATATTTCGTCTTGATCATCGTCGACTTCAACTTCATTTACTGGAGTATCGTAACTGCAGCTTCGACCCCTGCAATTTATGCACATTATTGAGCAAGCAAGGCCTGCAGTTCTACAGGAACACCGAGCCCCGCATTCAGATTTACACCCACAGGATACCATCTGCAACAGTTCATTTTTTTCTTGATAGCTTCATGTCGGAGAATTGCAACCGAAGACTGCCTTCATCGCATGGTTGCCTAATTCCATTGCATTATGACAATTAATAGTTTGATCTCCAACAAACCCAGATGATAAAGACCGTAAGGAACTACATTCCTGCCTAGGAGAGCGGGTCGACAGCCAATTTATAAAAAGGTTCAAATATTTTGCATCCACTGATCTTCTTGAATCTCTAAGTTCAACGTGTTGTTTTGTTGAAGTTCTAGTAATACCAGTCAGTTCAACGGAACTACAAATTTTAAGACATCCACAAAAAGAGAGCACGAAATATGCTAGCTGACTATCAGATATACCACGGCCATGAGTGAGACCTCCCTGAACTTTTCAAAGGCGCATCAAAGACTGTTCGATCGCCATATCTGTTGAAAGTTTACCTGCAGAAAATGACACATCTGAATCATAAAGCTGATTTTGTTTATAATCTTTTAAATAAATATTTGCCTACCACCTCATACTTTCCTTCACTAAGTAGTTTATTACAGTAAAAACAAACGTTTTCCATTATTATCACCAATTTATATCAATAACATAACAAAAAATTACGCGCGTATAAGTTACACAGTAATGCAAGTGCAGTCTGCTGTAGACACGCACTGATTTATAGTTTAGCCACGTTGTTACGCCCTTCGATCTTTCTGCGGTAAGCAGAATTTGTCAAAGAGCATAATATATTTCAATTAAAAAAATATGAACTCAGTTGGTAATTACCATTACATTCATAGAGGTCAATGGCAAATTATATGCGTTATTATTAAGGAAAAAACTTTTTTAATTTTCTTTTGTCAAAAATTACATGAAGCCGGCATATTTCGCTTTAGGACTTTTGGTATGTTGTTCAGCACAACAAATTTAATATTCCTACCGATTTTTAGATTTACATTATTTATTTCTAGGTTTTGGTAAAATTTAATCTAATATGTCTGGGCTATAACTTGTAATAGTATTTAACATTACAAGCCAGGTAAAACAGGTTTTACTGGCGATAGGATTGGGATGACTGGCGAGCCGTTAGGCGAGCCTGTCATATCCTTGAGCCAGTAAAAATGGTTACCTGGCGTGTATTGTTGAATGTTTTATTTGTTCCTCACTTGTAAATAACTAGAAATTTATCATTTATTCAAAATGTCAAACTGACAAGCAACTAAATTCATCAATATGACACATACTAAGAAAGACAACTCTGGCTTTGCACGCTATCATTTATCTATGAGCACGCTTGTAAATTTTTTACTGGCTAGCCAGTTAAGAAACATTTTCAAGGTGAATACAGTGACTTGTAAACATCAATTTATCAAGTCACTGTATTCACCTTGAAAATGTTTCTTAACTGGCTAGCCAGTAAAAAATTTACTGGCTAGCCAGTTATATTTTACAAGCGTGCTCATAGATAAATGATAGCGTGCAAAGCCAGAGTTGTCTTTCTTAGTATGTGTCATATTGATGAATTTAGTTGCTTGTCAGTTTGACATTTTGAATAAATGGTAAATTTCTAGTTATTTACAAGTGAGAAACAAATAAAATATTCAACAAAACACACCAGGTAACCATTTTTACTGGCTCAAGGATATGACAGGCTCACCTAACGGCTCGCCAGTCATCCCAATCCTATCGCCAGTAAAAACTGTTTTACCTAGCTTGTAATGTTAAATACTATTATCCTCATTCCCAGCACTTGACCCCCAGCTGCCTGGGAAACACAAAATAATAAATACCGATGTCTAATAATAAGGATTGTAAATTTCGTAAATATATATAGTACAGTAAAATTGTCGTTTTACCTTAAAAAAATTGGCCGCGGCGATTCCTCTTGCCCAGTGGTTTAGGGTCATTAGATAAGTGTAAAACCAAAAAGGCGTCACCCCACCCCTTGCCAAACAGCCGCCATCTTGATAACAATTGAATTTGTTTTTTCTCGCGATCCATTGGTCGCACAGAAAAAGTTATTGAACAAAAAATATTGGAAATAAAATTCTACAAATTTTTTATCCTTGCCGTGATACCGAGAAGTTGGTATTTAAAACGGTAGAGGGCGACAAAGTTACCAAAAATCTGTTTCCGTCATTCTAGCGCTGCGGGGGAGATTTTTTCCGAAAATTGGGAATGTGGAAGTTGTAGTGCTTGAAAAAATATAGACGAATCTTTTTTAATAATGTGATTGATTTAAATAGTCTCCGAGTGACAGCCCTTCAAAGTCCGCCCAGCGCGGAGAAGTGGAGAGATGCAAATTATTTATATCCCGCACTTATTATAACTAACGAGAAGCCATGTCTGCCATTTGGTTAACATAAAGAAAACCATTATCGCTCGTACTATTATCCATTTTTAATCAGAATACAATCACGAAACAGCACTCGCAATCGTATTCACGGATTTTTTCCAAAAATTTTTCACATTGCGTTTATAACAAGTGGTGAGCTCTTTTTTCAATAAAAATTTTAGCAACATTTCTATCATGGTTGATAATAACTCGGTTGTGTCCGAGGCTCCGAACCAAAACGAAGAAACAGCTCCAAAAAAGAAAACGTGTCTGAGTAGACTACAATATATCTTAGGGTTTATGCAAAAATAAATTACTTTCAATATACGAGCCCAGAATCAAATCATTTGGCACAGTTACGATTTTTCCGGTATCTTTATTTTGTACCCACAAAAGAAAATCTTCTTGGTCAGTATTCTTACATAGTAATTGTAGACGTTTTTAGCAGTTTTATAACAGCTTTAACAATAACAAATTACAAAAAGTAGCCGGGAAACACTAACTTTAATAAATATTATACACCAAGTGAATTAAACATATGTTTATTCACGAAAAGATGTTGAGCTCACAAGCACGTAGTGCGCGTGAGATCATATCTTTGAGTTAATAAATGTTTAATTAACGTGGCGTACCTATATATGCTTTTATTCAATTTTGACGAAATTTTGAATAAAAAATTTAAAAAATATTCAAACTAAGATATAAATTTGCTCATTCATCGTCGATTTGATCTAAATTTTAGTTTATATATTACACACTTACAACGAGAAAGAATAATTGAATGTAAATATTTGTAGATAATAAAAATATGTGGTTCTTCATTGAAACTTTTTTAATTCTCTAGTGAATTAAACTTTTTTAATTCTCTAGTGAATGAAAACACTTTTATTTTACTTGTGAATCATAGACTGTTTATGAAGGTTATGGAGTTAATAATGTCACTTTAAACTGTCAAAATTGAATAAAATAAATTACTGATTCATTTCATTTGGCCCAAACGATCAAAATATAATTTCGTTCACCGTAGCATGTTTTAGTTGAAGTGAAACAAGCTGTTTGTTGTTTAATAACATATAGACAGTCGGGTGTCTGTATTATTTTTGTAGAAATGGCACGTGGTAAAGCAATTGTCAATTTGTTGAAGTTTGGTCATTCCTGTGGCAAAATTTACAAACAATTGCAATTATCATATTATATAATAAATATTACACCAGCAAATTTAAGAGCTTTACGGATCTGAGCCAAATGATATAATTCTGGGCTCATATACTCCTTTCCCATCTATTTCATTTCTTTTACCGATACCAGTTTCTCGGTATCGCGGCAATGACCAAAAATGTGTAGAATTTCTGTAGGTTGTGAAAACCTATTCACAT
Organism: Agriotes lineatus; assembly: GCA_940337035.1. Taxonomy (NCBI): domain Eukaryota; kingdom Metazoa; phylum Arthropoda; class Insecta; order Coleoptera; family Elateridae; genus Agriotes; species Agriotes lineatus. The sequence continues at coordinate 23,660 of CALNHX010007067.1, read as the reverse complement.
TGAAACTACTTGAGTGACGTGACGATTTTATCTCGCAAAAGAGAAATAGTTACTTCGCTGCGCCGGAATATATCGTACATTTCCCACGCTGGACGGACTTTGAAGGGCTGTCACTCGGAGACTATTTAAATCAATCCCATTATTAAAAGAGATTCGTGCATATTTTTTCAAGCACTACAACGTTCACATTCGCAATTTTCGGAAAAAACCACCCTCACAGAGCTAGAATGGCGGAAACAGATTTTTGGTAACTTTGTTGCCCTCTACCGTTTGAAATACCAACTTCTCGGTATCGCGGCAAGGATAAAAAATGTGTAGAATTTTATTTCCAACATTTTTTGTTCAATGACTTTTTCTGTGCGACCAATGCATTGCGAGAAAAAACAAATTCAATTGTTATCAAGATGGCGGCTGTTTGGCAAGGGGTGGGGTGACGCCTTTTTGGTTTTACACTTGTCTAATGACCCTAAACCACTGGGCAAGAGGAATCGCCGCGGCCAATTTTTTTAAGGTGACGGGGTATTTTCCGACAATTTTACTGTACTAATAATAAATTTAAATAAACACAGTATTAGCTGTTAACGAGAATGCATTTTGACTGCTGCCGCTTGAGGATCTCGTTTGATAGATAAAAGGGGCAGTCCGGCTAATGTACTAAAAGTGCTGTCGCACCTGGCTACACATTAATACTAACCACCCTAGATAAAGTTACTGGGATGTTAACCACCAGTTAAGCCAGTGATGACAATGACTCTTAGATTAAGGATTTTCGGGTATCTTGAAGTTGTAAACCATTACTGCAATTCCATTTCTTCTCTAGAAGAAGCTCAACGATTATTTTTTGTGTGTAAGTATATTAATTATACGAGAAAATAAACTATTGCTCATTGAAATTTGCTGCCGTTGTTGAAAAAAATCTGTTATTAATTTGGAAAATGTTTGGCTTCATGCATAATTTTATCAAATTAAGATCCTACTGCATTAAGTGAGTTCTTCATCCATAGATACAAAATTTGCTTATATCATAAATTTGATCTTGTCTAACGAACACCTGTAACACAATGCGAAAGTAATGTGTGCTATATACCGGACTCTTGTATACATGAGCACCGAAAAGTTGCACAAAAATAATTCGATGTGTTCAATCTGAGTTTGATCAAAATTAATTTTGAGTGAAGAACATCAGAGCTTTCATGTAAACAATATTTGTTATACGCCCGCTGAAAAAGTAATCGAATCCAACACGTCAGCATCTGTATGTTATGTGAATTTAATAAAGGCATTCGATGGAGTGCGGCTACATAGTTTAACATCACTTAAAAAGGGATACCACCACAACTAAATTAAGGCTTGCATTTAGTAAGTTGCCGTATACCGGTATTTATCCAATAATGGAAATAACTTTCTAACAAAATTACAATTTTGTTATTACAGATGGAATAAATGACGACTATTTTACATGTCGCTATATTACTTATAAATGCCCCCGCAACCCCAAATTTTGAGAAAAGTTAAATAGAAATTAAGAAATTATTATATTTGTTTTTAACTATTATTGAAAATATAAGGTCAACTAATTCAAATTTCAGAATTTTTGCTCTGCCGGTGCATTCAGATTGTTATTTTCCATCAGGATAGCTACCAAAAAGTTTGAAGAATGTTAATCTTAATCCAAAATCTTATAAATTGTATCAATCTGAAACATTCTTATTCAAAAAATTATTTCTAAAGATATGCAACCCATCTAACCACATTAGATGAGGAAAGCAAAAGGTATGATTCGCCACAGTTAAGCTAGGTAAGCCGATTAAGATAACATCAAATAAATGAGCAGCTATACTCACAGTTTGTTTAAAATTTTAAAAGTAAAACTGCAGTTTATTTGAATAATAATAAATAGATTTATTTCCAACGGGAACTAAATTCCCAATTACATGAAACATAAAAAAATTAGTAATTAAATTAGTGTCGCTAAGACTTAAATCAAATAAAACAAAATAACTGATTATCTTCTAAACTAAACTATAACATAACACCACAACAGTGAAACAGTGCCTATAATAATAAAATAAAATAAAATGAAAGAACCGCCTAAATCCACATATTATAATATAATAATAAAAAATTTACCCTAGTACAAAATCACTTCTGTTGGAAATTGCAGCACGAAACTGACCACTTGTGAGTGAAATATATCAATATTTACCTCCAATTTACTGAACGCATTTGACATTGCTAAAATAGGCGATTTGAAATGCACGTTAGTCCTAGAAAGCGGGTATAAAAATGAAAATTGAGATCTGGTCCTTAAATCAGGCAGTCGGAATTGTATTTGTGATAAAAGTGTAGAGGCGTCAACACGATAATTAATTAAATTAAATAGAAAAATTAACAAATGTAACGTTCTACGATTTGATAGTTCAGTTAAATTAAAATGAAGGCACAAAGAATTGGTGGTGATTTCGTGCTTTGAGCGTAAAGTTTCAAGGTTCAGTTTAGTACTTTATTCGATATTATTGATACTATTTGTGATTTTTAAAACTGGGCCCAATTTTAGTTTTCTGCTCTTGAAAATTCATCCAACGATAATATTTATTAATAGTCATGATTAAAATATCTATTTTATTAATTAAATTATTTATTTTTGATTTATTTAGGTTTTATTATAAATCTATTGCTACAGACTACGAGAACAGCATTAAACACGATTAGAAATTATGCAAGATAAATAAAAAGATGCCAACAAGAAAATAGGAAAATGAACTTTTAGACAAGCATATGTGTAATTTGAGTGACAGGAAATCATTTAATTAATTTTAATATCAGTTTGAAACATCAGTATAAGACTCTAATATCTGTCCTGTTTTATAATAACTGTTTTCTGCTTAGATAGCTAGATTATTAGCTTACTATGAATTATTTTTCTATTTTATTGAAAATTAAATGTTTGTGTATGTACACGGTACGGTATAACAAACTGAGAACTGTAGATACACAATTAAAAATTCACTGACACAGCAAACAAGTGTATTTCTATAAACTAAGTGTTGAGAGATGATTCATACATGACGTTTGTGTCACACCGCTTTTGAGTGCATAAGTACTTCCGAGAAGTAGGTAAAAGACGTTCTTTAGGAGTTCGAATGGAAAGGTTTGTTCTGTTACATTTTACATTGATTTACTTTTGGTTTATATTAAAATCTTTTACTGCGGATAATTTTATCTCGATAGCTTCCTTAGAAGTAATATTATATCACACCAACACCAGTATAATTGTTTAAAATTTTCACTTTTCACCAAATACTCTGCTTTCGTTACGCCAAACCATTTATTTACAAACATTTCGATTTTATCATGAAAATCAAATATTCATTGTTACAATAGAAAGAAGTTTAATAGTTAAGTTATTTATAACCAGGCTTAGGATAAATATGCACTTAAAAGTTGGAAAATATGCACGTAAAATAGCAAACATATGCACTTAAATATGCACAAAAATTATTGTCGTTATAATAAAAACAAAACGTACGAGTCAGATAGATGCAAAAAATATTTTTATTAACTAACATGCAAACACATACATTTATAAAAAGAAATAAATTGTCACAATTACCTATATATTTAATTAAATTAATAATAAAATAAAAATAAGAAGTACCTAATTAATTAATGTTAAGATAAAAATAGGAATCAGAACAAGTAATAATCTCTTTGGAATGTAAAATGTTTTAAAAACTGTCAGTTATTCAAAAAAGTTTCCCGAATTGGCAGATTCCTTATGCTTCTGGGATCTACAAGTTCTGGTAATAACGCCATTGTATAAAATTGCTGTAGTTTTGGTATCATTTTGTTTTGCCAAAAAATTGCATCTCTATAGATTACTTCTATGGAAATTTCAAGTGGTGACCATACAACAAAGAAGCACTTGCTTTTATTGCATATATTTAATTGTCCCTGTATTTGGAAATAGTAGTCATGATTTCTTTTTAATTTTAAAAATAGGAGTTAATAAAAACAAACGAAAAAAAAACAAAAGAAACCCATTTTATAGGTATTCAACTTGAAAATCGCCTATCTCACATCAATACACATTAAAATTGTAAAGTTTGAAAAAAAATCGTTGGAGCTGCTTTTGAAAAAATCGAAAAAGACTGAAAAATCACAAGAGTAAACACATACTTCGGGTTATGCGATTCTCTTCAATCGCTTGCTGTCGCATCTAGATAGTACACAAAACTTATATATGAAGTTTCAACGTCATACCTCTTTTCGTTTTTGAGATATTCTGTTCACAGACAGACACACACACAAAAAGACAGACACACAGACCAATGAACAAAAACCAAAAATATCTAACACTATCGCACAAATACGTATTATTACGCAGTGATTTTTTTGAAAATAAGAAGAACATGAAATTTTATAGTGATTGGTCATGACGAGGATTTAGAATGATCTTAAACGATGAAATTCAGATTTTTAAAAATTTTAATTTAAAAATGAAATAAATATGTATACGTTTTTACATGTAGCTAACATCCAACATATACTGCAAATAAGAATTTAAATCCAAAGCGTATCTATTTATGTACGGCGCAGAAGATTTTTTGTTAGTTTTCAATAAATTGTTCAATATTTATTAAAATATACCATAATATTGATTACTCAGAGTTTTAGACCAGATAAAAAACTTGATCAAATAAGAATCTTACCTTTATGTACATAAATGTTGTGAGTGCAGAATATTATAATGAAATAAAAGAAAATCTTCTTGAACATGTAAGATCAGCAAGAAGTAAACAAAGAAAAAAAGGAATAACAATAACGATATAAAAAACCAAAAATTCGAATGTAATATAACCATGCATTTTTTTTATAAATGTCATTTAATTGACCTTTTACCTTCAATGTTAATTGATAGTTTATTGGGTTTTAGCATCACGTCGAGTAAGCTTAATTTGTCGTTGTAAACGTTTCAACTAGCATTATTGGGTCTTCATAAGTAATTATTCTTTAACTACAACGTGGCACTACGGCTAAAAATAGTATACGAGTATTCATAAATAAGTATTCAAAATAGCATAAATACTTAATTTATAACGCCATTGATTTATGTGAATGAATTATTCTATAATATGTTGTTTTCAGATTGTATGCATTTTAAATTTTTATGATATGTAGAACAAAGACTATTAAACTATTATGACCATTATAAAACATTATGCAATTTTCAGTAGAAATATACCAAATGATTGAAAATTTTCTGAAAATATTTGGAAAAATGTTCTGGAGCTAATTTCTTGAAGGCATGTAGGAATGCTTTTGTTAAAAAAGTAGCTGAGGAACACGTTTTGCAAATATTTTCATAGGAATTTTTTTATGCACGCGTTATATTTTGATAGAGAATATCACGAATGAAAAAGCACAGTAAAGAAAACATTTTTGTTAAAAATAATAATAAAACTAATATCTAAGTACTAACATTTTAGGATTTTTTGTCAAAACTACAGTTAATTTACATTTAAGTTTGTTTAGGGGTCGCTTTTGGTTGCCCATAGCAACAATCATTATCGGCCTACTGACTTTGTTGTTTTTTCACAGCTTTGTTGTCTCTAAATGCTTTGATTTCCCGGTAAATTTCAATAAATTTCCGATTATTAATAATCGCCGTTGCTATGGAAAATTTTCAATCAAATATACATAAGGGATATTCTCAGTTATAACTTCCCGTTGCCCTATATTTACGGTTGAATGTGTTTGCATTCTGTTTTCTTACCGAACTTTTCGTAATGAGGTACGCTGTCAGATTAACTTGTCATTATAGGCTTAACGATCTCCACTGGTCAAATCTACAACAGACCATTGCCAGAGGCAATAGCCGTTCAGTTTGTTGCCTATATTTAGGCGTTTTCAAAAATCCCTAGATGTGGCGAACGATGATTTTAAAGTTACTAAATACTAGCTTTAGGTATATCTCTTTAACCAATGGTCGTCACATTGTTTTTGATGCCCTAAAAGAGTGTGATCTAAAAATATGTTTACTCAAGTTTGGGCCAATCTTGACAGATATTTCCTAATTATAGTGAGGTATATAAAAAATATTTATTTTAAAATTTTGAGTTCTGTTTTATTTTTGTAGCTTGTTTGAAGATGATATAATAAATTGTAATACAATTCAGGTTTAATTATTTATAGCAGATGCACTTAAAATCTACAATAAAAAATACAGATAATGTTTTACACGTTCTGACTTACATCTGCAGGGCATGAGCCGTGTCCTTCTTTAGACCCCATCTATTCTATCTTGCAGCTTTACTAAGTTGCTAGAAATGTATACCTCAACAACGTTTAAACGTGCAAATAAGCTTTCAGAAGATGTTGATGAGACCTTTGCTTTATCAAAATTTGATTTTAATGCTGCAACGACCAAGTTCAGCACTACGGCGTTTAGAACTGGTACGGGAGATTTCTATTAAAGATTGGGAGTCTATTTCGTGGTTTTCTACAGAACAAGTAGTAGTGCGACATCCACCAACCTTGGCACCCCTTTTCTTGAGTGTAACCATAATCCTCATTACAGAAGGCAACGTTGGTGATACCTCTTCTGGGAACCCCTCAGGCCAATGGGGTAGTACTAACGGCAGGCTACCATATTTATAATAAAGTCGGATGACCGCATCTCTCCTCTACAGTAGAGCGTCTGGTAATTTTTACTTTATTTTACTAAGTAATCATAATTCTTTTCGAACTCGAGATTTTTGCAGAAATATTCGTTTTCACACTTTTTGATTCAGAACAAGAGATTTTCGAAAAGCTGTTTGTCTGTGAATCTATCAGCCAACAATAATGCAAATATACATTTTTAAAACTGCTGCTTTTTACATAATTATGTATAACTTTTGTTCATAAAAGTGTTTTGTTACGACAGTTTTTGAAAAAGTCGCAAAAATAAATGTTGGAAAGCAATAAGAGAAAGTCGTGGGGTGACTTCATCTCATTTTGAATTTTTGATTTCTAACCTTTCAAACTCATATGCAACTTTCATATATGTCATAATTTTTCTCCAATAAAATTTGGCCTACTGAATTCGAAATTAGATAGATGTTCATCGCTTTCTTACAAAGGGGTTTCAATACAGGATTTTGCAAAAATGGCAGGCTAACTTCATGTTACGCTATTAAGGAGCACAACCTGGAAAAAAAATATAAAAACATTCGTTATGTTATATTTTCTGAAGATATGTGATAATTAATTTCTTTACTATCCATTATTATGATAGAAAAACATTTCAGCCTTAAAAATAATAGTACGAATGTAGATACTTATAAATAATTGTGTCAAGTAACGTACAGAAACTTAAAAGTACTCCTAAAAACAAATAAGCAAACACGTATTTCGTGATTTTCCGAAAATCAACCCCTTAGGGGGTGAAATGGGGTAAATATGCCCAAAAATCGATATGGGTGTCGTTATTGAGGTTTTTTGCCCCTAAAGGGGTAAAAAAGGGGTTGGCATTTTGTAAGATCAAATTTTGAACTGTCATTCGAAGTTTTTGGAAATTTGTCCCCTGAAGGTGAAAATAGAAGATGACGGGACGGAACTAGACGGGACGGGACGGGACTGGACTGAACTGAACGGGATGGGAAGGGACGGGACGGGACGAGAAGCGACGGGACGGGACGAGACGGGAAGGGACGGAACGGAACGGGACGGGACTGGACTGGACGAGACGGGGCGGGAAGGGACGGAATGAGATGGGATGGGATGGGAGGGAAGGGGAGGGAACGGGGCGGGACGGGACGGGAAGCGCCGGGACGGGACGGTGACGTGGTCGGGAAAGGGGACGGGAACGGGGAAAGGGACAGTGACGAGGACGGAGACGGGGATGGGATGGGATGACAGAAAATAATTAGTCATTATTTAATACACAAATAACGAACCTCGCGCGTACGAAGTCGCGGGTAACAGCTAGTGTTTTTATAATTTTTTTCTTACCCAGGAAGTGCTTCTTGATAGCATGACATTCAGTTAATCAGCTATTATTGCAACACTTTGTATATTATCCACTTCCACTTCTGTCAAATACCGAGTATTTACTCTCAAAATCGAAGATAGGCAATCAGCATTGTGCATTCTAGTTTGAAATAGTTTGCCATTATTTCTAGACTACATTTGACGCGGAATAATTTCTTGTAAGTTGATTGGCGTGCAGGTGTTAGCAAAAGCCCTTAATGCAATGTTAAATTTCTATGTTTGAGTTTGAGAACAAAAACATGATATAGTTTTGGCCCAACCGGTATAGAAGGTTTTTCCAGATTTTTATCTTATTATAATTGTTTTTCAATCGACTAATAGGTGACTGTTTGGTTATAACCCCAAGCAAAACGAAATCAAGATGAGGAATATTCTTCTCGGTAGATTCCGCTTTCTATTGTTATCCTTTCTGATAAGCGATGTTGTTTGCCATCCGCTATATCCTGCCGACTGTCGCTATTTTCCGTAAGTCAATAGTGAATGTATTTTGTATATACTTGGTATTCCAATAATATAGGATTGTGGCATGGAATCGAACGCTTTTCTGAGAAGGGTAATAAAAACACCGATTCCATATTTAATTAAAATAAGCTAAGGTAAATTTGGTGTAATTTGATATAATTATGAGATTTTATATGCTGAATTAGACGACCTTGAAAAAAGTTTGTATAAAGGTTCACAAAAGGTAGTTTATGCAAGGGTGGAAAGATGATTTTATCATAACCTTTTGCAATCAACATTTAAGTCGCTTTAATAATCTTACCACTTTACACATTTTATATCAAAAGAGGGGCTGGGCCAAAGCAAACCCCCCCCCCCAACCTGGAGGGACAGCATTTTCTGTTAAGGTTTATTACCTTATCTGAAGCGTTTCAACTTTAAGGCGCCGGAAACTCGCCGGTTACCCCGTTAGCAACAGTCTATTACAACTATAATTACGACACGAAGACTGGGATAGGGTTCGCTGGCAGAGCTGCAAACAAGTAGGTGTGCAATGACATTTCTACAAATTTAATGGGAAATACTTTTTCGGTATCGGTACTTACATCGAGACCTTACCAATATTAATCTCCCAAAATTTTTAAATATGTGAAGATATTAAAAAGAGCTCTCCACTAGGGATAGGCGCGTGAAGTGAAAACAGTCATGCCACGGCGTGTCACGTCGTGAACGTGACTAATATTTGAAAATCGTGACGTAAACGTGAGTGAACGTAAGTGAAAATTTCCAAGGCGTGATTCACGTTTCACGTTAATCTCACGTTAAATATTTAGTAACGAATAAAAAACTGCAGGGTACTTTTAAACCTACGAATTAAGAGTGTTGCCTGACAACATATACCTTCTGAACTCATACCAATAAGGAAAACGTCAATTCTAATGACAGCTTTTGGTATTAAAAGTAATGTCTTTGAAATGTATTTGCGAGAAATCAGTATTTATCCCTTGTCGTAAGTTGTTGTAGTCAATTTTCATTTTTTTCTTTTTTGTCAACTATTCTGATTGCAACATATCACGTAAATTATGTCACGTGCAAAACATATTTTTAGTTCTGTTTAGGGTTTTTTTCATTGATTTTAAATTTGAACATTCTGTTCTATCTGAATTTAAATTTTGAAATAAAAGCTGCATGTCACGTCGTGAGTGGCGTGTCACGCCTTGAACGTGAGTGAACGTGAGCGTGATCGTGCGTGAACGTGCGTGTTTAAAGCAAGCGTGAAACCTGCGTGACGTGAGTGAAAACTCACTCATGCGCCCATCTCTACTCTCCATTACCTCTAACGCTATTTGGTCTGAGTTATAAAACAAATTATTGGTACCCACTCTGGCATCACCTGGATTATACAGTCTAAACTAAACAATCCAGAATACGGGTCATATCCTTGAGCCAGTAAAAATGGTTACCTGGCGTGTATTGTTGAATATTTTATTTATTCCTCACTTGTAAATAACTAGAAATTTACCATTTATTCAAAATGCGAAATTGACAAGCAACTAAATTCATCAATATGACACATACTAAGGAAGACAACTCTGGATTTGCACGCTATCATTTATCTATGAGCACGCTTGTAAAATATAACTGGCTAGCCAGTAAAAAATTTACTGGCTAGCCAGTTAAGAAACATTTTCAAGGTGAATACAGTGACTTGATAAATTAATATTTACAAGTGAGGAACAAATAAAAACTATTTTACGTTGAATCTCTATACTGGTCATGTAGATTTATTTCATTTAAAGTGTAAGTTGGCAGTTCAAGCAACCTGCTAATTCAATAACTCTTATAAATGTCATTTCTCACCTTACTGTAGGTAATTATTGTCGAGAATTTAAATGGCTTACTTTATTTATAATAAATTTTTTCTTTCAATACTTTTCGTTCTAATCTTCGCTACAAAACACTAGTCTAACCTTATTAAGAAGATACCTTGTATTAGCTCACAGCAATTATGCAGATCCCTATTTTAGCCAATTTATAAACTCCAATTAGCCCACAGCAATGCCCTGCGTAGACCTTATATCCTACGATGCTGAGATTCCAATACGTGGTGTATGTCAATAAATAACACATATATTTAGTTCAAATTTTACTATAATTGAAAATAATTCTATCTTCTTTGATTGAATACTTCCTAATTTCTTATACATTTCAAACAATGAGTGTTTTTTTCCTTAGGTAATACCTTGTTTGTTATTTCTCCTAACACTTATATAAAGCTAGTTACAAAAATTTCATAGTTACTGTTACAAAGTCGACTCCTTAATTAAATTGAACATCAAATCCACATTTTATCACCATCTTTTGCAAATCTAAAGGTACATATGCCATCTTTTCTCATTTTCGCTGCATCCGTATCCAACTAAATTCCACTAAAACTGTTTTTGTACCTTATAGATAATCTTTGATTATAAGTCATCCATCTGTCCTTACATGTCTTTATTTCTTTACTATTCTACCTGCCGTTGTGGGAGTGAACATAAAGTCAAATGGCTTATTGTAACTTTCCAATAATTTCAGTATAATATTTATTAAAATTTCCATTGTTAGCCTTAATAATTTAACTATAATATAAATAATAGCATTTCAATGAACTTGTATTATTTTTTACATAGAAATTGTAAATAAGAGACCTATCTATAATTATTTATTTAATATCATATGCTGAAGACAGTACCTACCATTGCAGTAGATTGCGACAAAAATAAATCATAAATTCTGAAAACAATGGTCAAATAAGGTTAGCCATAAATGCATCCTATACTAATGTTCTTAAGCCAGATACCACTAACACTCATTTATTTTTCAGTAAACAACGGATAAATAAAGAAAATAGCAATATACTTACTTAGAAGGAGGTATAGCGAAGGACGGTGGTGGACAGAATTATAGAGCAGAATAAGGAAATCAATTTTGGAAATTTAAAAAGAATTTCAGATGACGAAGTACCCCAAACGCTTGAAATAACTACGGATTTTTAATGCAAATTTGAACTTAGTAGCCCAGGCATATTGAACAAATTTTAAGAAAAACCTAAAAAAATCTAGTCCTGATTTTGGACAGAAATATTTCTTAGTATCCTAGAAGCGAACAAGCAGAAGAAGCAACGGTGTGTTTATTAGAAAAGATTAGGACAAAGTACAATAAACACGTGTTTCTAAAGGTCACTAACTATTTTTCAAGTTTTGAGTGACACGATAATGTTAGCTTTTGAAAAACTTTTCTTAATGATGTTTTGCCGTGTGCAAAATACAAAAGGTACTTTACCTGAACAAAATATGTTTTTAACTACTGCCAATGCCTTCCTGATATGACGCCAGCACCCCAGAGACGGGGACTTGTAAAGGGTCGCTCCTAGGATACTAAAGAACTTTATTTGTGCAATAAATCAAAAATATATATTCTTCTGACGTAGATATCTATTCTGCTTGGGTTATAAGACTTTTGTAGAAACCGCAACAACGTGGTTACTAATACGTGATCTCATATTTAATTTGCAGGCGTTTGTTGACGAATGTTTTAGGAAAATAATTGGAATAAAGTAGTCTGATCAAAAGAAGAACAAGAGGGGCGACAAACAACATAGGAGCAAATAAGTATACAATAACTTACGCAGAAAATTGACGTGAATGCCGGTCGTATCAAGACGGAAACAGGCAAAGCAGCGTCAATGCGAAGTCCACCAAGAATCAGACGACGAGAAAACCAATATGTATTAAAAGAAACAATATGTCAAGGAAACCCCTGGAAAGATAGAACTTTGGCTCTAGAGAGAGCTCAGCTGTCATTGCATCTGGAGAGCCTATACTGTGGTAAAACGTACTTACATTACCGGATAAAACATTTCTATTTTATTCGGATGTTGTATATCAAAATGTTCATATTAATCGCGAGTAGGTGTATTTATAATAATATGCGAAATTATATTTATTTGCTACGGCGATACGTAATATGGCAACCGCTGTAACTATCGCCATAGGTTTTAAAGTATAAACAAATGATTTGTTAAACCTTGCTGATATGTGAAACTGTCAGAAGTTTCTCGATTATATGTTGTTTCAAATCCATTGACAAATTTTGTTAAACAATGGTTGTAGTTATAACTTGTAATAAAAACTTGAAAGTGAATACTCTACTGAAGATTAATTAGATTGTAATTTCACGTTAACTTTTAATGTTTTCCCTAGCGCTCTGGCGGTGGACTTCCAACCCAATTTCAACTTAAATGACATTTACACAAACCATTAAAACGTATCACGGTTGATAGAAATGGTTCCAAACTACTAAAATAAACTTCCGGTAATGGGAAAACAGTTTACGTTTATATGGGTAAGGCTACAACCCAATGTAAATGTTTTACTTGCAAAGAATGAACGCATGAGTCTATTTATTTAGCTTTTTAAATAACGTCGTGGACGGTGAAAATTAAAACCCTGCCTGTAAAATTTGAAAGTACAATAAGTTGCTCCATTATTCCACCCGAAATTGTCGATTTTGCCGAAATTTGAAACGGGATGATATCCACAATGTTTTGTAAAACAATATCGGCAAATCAAAACACAGCCCTAAATTAAAATTGATAGACCGGCTTCATAGCTTAAACAGCCTCTTGTTTATCTTATCGAAAACAAATAGCCTCCAGGGGCAGGAAGCAATAAGTCTATATATATATCGTTATAATTCCCTAATATCCCCAGAAAGTAAGAAAAGCAGGCTATTTTTCTAAGCGATATTGATAAGGCGATTATATTTTCGCGGTGAAGTTGCGTATACAGATCCCCAATGAATTTACTACCTGCCTCAAAAAAGCAGTAATCATAACATATTATACCTCTTATAAGTAGAAATGTTAAAGAGATATATTTCATCTATAAGGCGGCATGTGAAAGTTGGGTATTCGTCTGTATAGTACATGAACTATTTTATAATACCTAACTACGCCAGATATAATCCGTAAGGGGATAACATAAATGCTGAAACGGCTATAATTGATAGCGCTTCGAAACCGTCTGCTTTAGTGTTTGTTTTACCCTCGTAAATCGATTATGTCAGCAATAACAGTACGAATCAATTTGACAAATATGTAGATAGTTGGCCTATGCATTTTATCTCTCGCATAATGCATAATGGCGTGTTGATTATTGAAATGTTAATTTCGGTTTTCAAGAAGCTCTACCATTACAAATCATAAACTGGTCTCCTTTTGTGTTTAGTATCTGATTTTTAGTATAACCAAATAAGACTGTTCTAATAAGATTATATATAATACATACAGTGAGAATAATGTAAGACTATACATGGCTGAATTATGCAAAATTAGACATGGGGCATTTACTTAATGTAGCCATTGTGTTTGTAAACAAAAAAATCTGGTGTGATACACTCACACAACTTCCTTTTACAGTGATCTTATAATTAGTAAAAAATTTAATTTTTAATTTTTAACCATTTGTTAAAAATTTTCAAGAATTACAAATTCTACAAAAACGGTACAAAATCGAGTGTTAGTTGAAGAGACAAATTTTCTCTAGAATTTTAAGGTGAATTCAAAAATGTAATAATATACCCGGTGTTTTATTTAAAATAGGAGTTAATAAAAAAAATTTAAAAAAAAAACAAAAGAAACCCACTTTAGAAGTATTCAACTGGAAAATCACCTATCTCACATCAATACACATTAAAAATGTAAGAAAAATGTAAAGTTTAAAAAAAATCGTTACAGCCGTTTTTGAAAAAATCGAAAAAAACTGAAAAATCACAAGAGTAATCACCTACTTCCGGTTATGCGATTTTCTTCAATAGCTTGCTGTCTTATCTACACAAAACTTATATATGAAGTTTCAACGCCATACCTCTTTTCGTTTTTGAGATATTCTGTTCACAGACAGACACACATACACACACACAGACAGACCAATGAAAAAAAATATGTTTTTTGGGATCAGGGAACTCTAAAACGTGAAGATTCGTTGAAAACTCAATTTCGAATTTTTGGGGTGAATCCAATACTTCCTTTATAGTAAAAGGAAATAATAACAACACAGTGACTATAGAAACTAATTGAAACTGAATTATTTCATTGTAAGTTCATAAACGACAATTGTTACTAGCATGGGTAAATTGATTAATGATAAAATATAGTTGTCAATGTTTAGTCTTACATTATTCACACTGTATGGTTATACCACAGGAGTAAATGAAAATGAAATCAAGCTTGGCTTTGAAATATTTGGTTTGTGAATAATATGTTGGTGGCACTGTAAGTCTATGTCAAATTCGAGGTTAGCAGGTTAGGTTCTGCGTCAGCCTTTGTCAAAATTGACGCAAAACCTAACCTGCCAACCTCCAATTTGACATAGACTTAATGTGTCACCAACATCTTATTCATAAAACAAATATTTCAAAGCCAAGCTTGATTTCATTTTCGTTTGCTCACATATTACAATTTGCTATTTCGATTTTCTACTTTACGAACTGATATTTTATCTGAAATTGAATTTTCAAATGCCCAACAACACAACAGACAAAATATGACGTCACCTGTTCTCACGTTAAGCGAGAAACAGCTATACTCCCATGAAATAGAAAATCACCACGCGAAGGCCAGGTATAGTTGTATCTTCTAAACAGGGCATCAGTTCAAAACAAAATTTTATTTTTATAAAGACTGTGGATGCTAAACAACATATGCCGGTCTAAGAATATCTCTTCGCTACCAGTATTTCAGCACTCTTTGGAACCTTATCTTCTAATGCTCGTCATTTAATAAATAATCAGTTGAAACTATAAGCCTAACATTGTCAGGGAAGGCGTAGAATTCTTAAATCATAAACCACATATTGGCTTTTTAAAATTTTTCTATTCTACTTGTTCATCTTTTATTTCAATCAATTTTAAAAATTTCGAAAAAAACCCACAGAGAAGCACACAGAGAGCAAACAGCTGACGAATTCAGACACGACTTCGTTTACCAACTTCGAGAAACTTTCCAAAAACCACGCAGATGCACAAACACACATAACCAAGTTTATTTTTGCCATTTTGTCCATGTTACTCAGGAGATACAAGGTTTTTCATCTTGGATCTTTTATCTAAATAAAAATTTAGAAATAAAAAAAAAACGTACAGACAATCGCAGCGGACTAAAAAAGTTAACGTATTCGGATACAACTCCGTTCTACGGCTTTGGTGAAAATAAATCATTATCTAATACAAATCAGAGATGTTTTGTTTGGAAGAACTATTAATAACATGTTTCATAAAAAAGTGAAATTGGCAATTTTGATAAAATCAATGATTTTATGGAAAATCTAATTCAAAACAGTGATAGGCCCGTAGTCTAGAGCTAGACGATGTAGAATAAATAATTATCTACACGTAGATAATGGAGACAGTGGGAACAATAAATTTCAATTGTAGCACATACTTTGTGAAATAAATGCAGTATTTGTCAACCGTCTGTTACATACAGTGCACATTGCTGAATATGTTATGCAACCTTCCTTTATTGAAATATAACCTGTCTTCTAGCCCTACCATATTTTATAAGTAAAATATAACGACAAGCGTGATAAAATCTTAAAGATAATCAAAATAAAAGAATATATAATTGAGAGGTTATGTGCGACACGTAAGAAGCGAGCCAATTATTACTCTTAAATACAAGATATTTTACAAATGGTCGACATTCATACATTGTCTACATCAAAATCGTTGTCTATGTTTAATGCAGACAATAATAGATTAGGTGTAAATGCCAACAGCTCTCAGCAAACAAAATAATAGTAAATAGGTCTCTTGGTACCGTTAATACGATCCAGAGGTTACACTAATCTGCATCGTCAATCTAGGCCCGTTCGTAAATTTAGTGAACGCATTTTACTTATGCAAAAAAAACGTTAGCTGAGACAATTGATAATTAGAATCTATTTATCAAAATATTAAAAATATAAATGCATGTTGTGGTGCACTCACCATCTGGAAGAAGGTGGTCTTTTCTAGTATGATTAAAAATTATTTTTAATTAGTATATCTATTACGGTCCAGTTTCTTATTTATAAATGCAACTATAAGTCAATTATAAATAAAACGTCCGGTTTGACATTTTAGTGTAAATATAGTTGCATTCATAAATTAGGAACTATTGTAATACAACATGCAGATTCATGCAGTATTTTTTTTAATTTTCAAATGCAGTCAGTTTAACAGGCTATTAAGAAGCAATCGTATAGATGAATGGTGGTAGTAAGAATAGATGCAGGTTACTAAGACTGAATAATATTGACTTCAAAAAAATTTATCATGCTGAAAGTTTAATTCTTATCAGTTCTATGTAAATAATAATATTTAATAATATACACTATTGCAAAATAGCTTTCTCTCTGATATAATTTGATATAATAATATCGGATTAATATAAATCAAATAAAAGTCAGTAAGTTTGAAAGTAAACCTGATTGATTTTGATCTATTGAATATGCAATATAATTTATCATTCATTCTAAAGTAGAATAAATGAGTGAGTGATTTTGCTTGTGCCAATGAAGTTATTTGTATTGGAGAAAAAAAGAATTTTTTTAAAAATGTTCTACTACGAGGTTCGACAGCACGGAAAACCAGTAAGTCCTCAACGGGAAGCAGCTTTTTCAGGTACATCTAAAAATACGGCGAAGGTCTCTCTCTGCAGTCGTTAACTTCTTAACAGAAGTGTCCTGATCATATGGAATCGTTTTATAGGGTAACTGCTGTATTAACTATTTGTCTCAATTTTCTTCCTATCAATGACACCATGAGTGAGCTGGTGAAGATGTTTTCCAGTAAGAGTTTTGACTTGATCGATACATCTCTTTGGCAACCTTCCGCGGGGTCTCTTTCCATCGATACGTACGACACTGAGCTCTGTAGACTAGTAGTCAACAGAATACCTTCTCTGAGGCGAATCTCTGGGCAATACTTCTCCACCTTTCCTGGCCTCCCTTCTATTCTCCACCCCTCCTTTCTCTCACCCTACCTATAATTCCCGTTTTTGGATAAAGAGAGACGCAAGGTCCCTATAGCAGCCCGTCTCCATTTGGGGGAATTGAAATGACCCTGCACTTTTACCTTTTACCCTTCGAAGCGACCTTGCACTATAAATTTATTTTTCTAAGCTGCTGCTAGCTCTTGTTGCGATATGTCCAAAATCTGGCAGTATTTTCTTTGTAAATTGTAGAGAAAAGACGCTGTTCTATATTTAGATCCTCTAAGATAGAAGCGTTTGTTCTTTTTTTGGTCCAGGAAATTTTCAACATGCGGCCCCAACACCACATCTTGAATGCGTCGATTGTTTTACGGTGGCGCTCTATTATCGTCCAGGTTGCTGAAGGATTTCAACGTGTAGTTATTATAAAGTTTTATTTGATATGCTTTGGAAAAACTGTCTAGAATTAATATAACTGTTTTTAATTTTAATAATTGATGTGAAAATTTTTAAAAATTTTATCAAAGAACTTAAAACTATTTTGAACCTTAGTTGAATTTTATGGTAAGTGTCAGCATACTTCACTATTTATTAAAGTAATAAGATTATACTAGTCATAACTACTGTTGATAAATATAAAGGGTCAGTAAGTAGGAATTGTTACTGTGAACATACCCATTTGACCAAGAATAAGGTTTTTCATTGCTTTGAGCTGAAGCTAGTCTTGGAGAATAATTAATTTTTAATATAGACATAAGCTAAACGTCAAATAATAAAATGTATAAAACGTCAATGTTATGATGCTATACTTTTCATTTGGGTTATAAAGCATAAACTAAGACATAAAAGTTTATTTGGTATCGAAGGTAAGTCAAACTTAATATATTGATGACATTTGAATATAATTTGCCATACACACCAAGAGGAGGATATATTGCACTATTCCATAGACATACTAGATGAAAATAATTTCTGATTGTACACTATAGACATAGTTACATTCATAGATTAGGAACTATTCCATAGCTATTCTAGATGGAAATAATTTTTTATCATGCCTTATTTTTATTCAATGTAAAAGTGCAAAGGATTCCTAATAGAAATACTATCACGATATATAGATCTACCGTTTTGATTAAATAAAATAAAAAATTTGTTTATATAAAAAAGCTATTCGCTTCGGACAGGCAATGGCAATATTTTGAACAATTAGATAGGGAAATAGAGTAATAGCACCTATACCCTATGTATTAATACATTCCAATAGCTGAATTAAAGAAAAGGTTATTGACAATACGAGAACTGTTGTATGATGATTTGGATGATGCATGGTGATTCATAATTACCACTTTAAGTTATTTCGTTATAACGAGTGCTTTAAAAAATAAATCAAAAGTACCTATTACATTTTTGCTAGCCCATAGCTGCATAGTATGTTATACATGTAACATTTAGCTGATTAACGAACCGCTGCTAATATTTAAAAGATGGTTTTATTTTTATTGGTAGGTATTAAAACTGACCGTAATTGAATCATGACATCTATGATTCTTATAACACCGACCAATAAATTGGGGGTTTTTCAATAGGTTTAATATGGAATTGAAACTAGATTTCACAGTATCGGTGCCATAAGAAAAACTGTGGAATTTCCTATAAACTGCATAAACCCTTTACTTAAGTTTTGGAAACTACGATTACTTTTATTTTTACTTGTTCATTATATCTAATATCTTCAAAAGTCATTAGGCATTCTCGATTTATATTCCGTTCCCTTCTAATTCGGTAAAATAATTACATTATTCAATATAAATACCTTTTTGGACTACCATTTTTTAAAGATCGCTGTTATTTGACACTTTCCGTGCTTCAAAAGCAAGTTGTTATTGTATACTATGAACTTCTGTCCCTTGACTCCACACGTCTCTCAAAACTTATAAAATTCGGTCAGTTTTAAATTTAAAACCATAAAAACGTATCTACCATGGTTTTTAATGAGTTTTTAAATTAAAATTACGTTGACGTTTTGTAATATTTTTCAGCGTAAATATGTGGCAGTCGAAAATTTTTTATAAACCTCGTACCTAAAGCTTCTTTTTTGCACTTGTGAGATTTAAAGAATTTGCCTTCGACCAATTCTTTAA
This sequence comes from Agriotes lineatus, assembly GCA_940337035.1. Lineage (NCBI taxonomy): Eukaryota > Metazoa > Arthropoda > Insecta > Coleoptera > Elateridae > Agriotes > Agriotes lineatus. The sequence goes on along the minus strand of CALNHX010007067.1, from coordinate 4,025 downwards.
ACTTTCTCACACGTGCAAAAGAGCGACACTTTAGCTAATTTTATAAATAATTATTCCAACACAATCTAAAGATGTTCCTGAATCATCTTGCATTGCTGCCAAATAGTCTTTATAGTTTCTCTCTATATTCAAAGCAACTAGTTGTTTCTAATTATTGCCTTCAAAATAGAAAATATATTGTAAATAATATTTATCGTTAATTAGTATTTAAAATTTACAGTGGCGTAACCATCGGTGTGCGATATGTTTGCGATGGTACATGGGCGATGCTCGCTCAGGGACAGCTAACCTTTTCAATAATAGTAATATTAGAATGAATGCTGGCACAGTAGAATTTATTCTCTTCACTGCTTTTGTACCACATACAATGGGTAAAGTAGATTGCCTCCTTTAGAACACGTGCGGCTTCGTTGCTTCTTGTCTGCTTAATGCTGAACTGCGAGACCCGTTGCCGATGTACGCTTCGCGCAACGCTTCCCCACTCACGGGTCGAGTTCATAGACGTATGCGCCGAGTTTTTACCTAGAGGAAATTAACATAAAGCTTTCGTATTAAGAATACTAAAACGGGTGCAATTTTGTTAAATATCATAAAGATTTTCTGCACTTATAGATAAGCATATTCTGCTAAATGAAGTGTCATATAAACCCTTTCTCCACTTGATAAATATGCAGTATGGCACCATACAGTTATTTTGAATTCTCGATTCACCTTAAACAGCTTAAAGCATATAAAATTGGTAGTTTATTAGTATAAAATTTGACTAAAACATGTTGTGCATTCACAAGCTAGTAGGAGAAGAGTGGGCGAAATTTTGCTTTTCAGTATGCTTCTGCGTATAATGTAATGCCCTCCCCCACACAACAAAGTCTCAATGCTTCATTCCTCTCCAACTCTGTGCTTTATTATTCGATAGAATCTATGCCACTGATAACCATTCAATTATTAATAGATTACGTTGTTGCCGCTTTTAGTGTTTTAGTGTTATGGAATGCTAGTCAACATAAAGAAATAATAATAGCTATATTTGTTGATCGTTTAAACGGGATAAACTCAAAAGCAGATAGTGGAAGCTCGTTCATAGAATATTATTATAGAATTAAAAAACAAAATATTATGACAATACTCATAGTAAATGGAAGGTTTACGATAGCACTTTAACCAACAGTTTAGCACAGTTAGTTGTGGTTATAAAGGATTTGTGCTATACCACTGCTATAAAGCGCTAATACAGAACACATCACTTAGTTTTTAGTCAAATATTATAAGCAATCAAACAAAACATAGGGTTTAAATACGTAGATAATTCATTTAGCATAAGTACAGATGCTTCTTACATTGGTAGTTTCCGAGTCAATAAAAAAGCAATACAAACAAACCTACATGCGCTGCTAGTACTTGTTTTATATAATAAACTATCAGCTTGCATAAGCTTGCAAAATGTAGCAAAAGCTCGTAATTACTGGGTGCAGCTACTTAGTTCCAGCTTTCCGCACTAATAAATTGATCTAATTCAAAGATGTTTTTATTCTTTCGCGAATTTTCTCTTATTTTCGTAGAAATTCCTCTACATAACCGGATAGGTTATAAATACTCGTATTGTATCTGAAATTAGGCAGTAAGAATGAGTTCTGCAAGTGAGTTTGCCTTTAATATATTGTAGGCTTGCTGCAAAAGATTACAGATCGCTGAAGTAATTCAAATGGGGATAACACCAATAATTGTAAATATAAGTAAATAACACACGCATTCGATACTCGTCCTCATTTATAGATACAAATATGTTAGAATTAACTAATACCACTTTAAGGTTCTGAATCTAAATGAAGCCGGCGACTTAACGTTAAAGTCATGAGGTCAAAACATTCTATCTATCTATTTTTTCAGCCAACCATCCGTTTAAGTTTCAGTAATCATAAAAGGTTACCTAACGGGATTACGGTTTAACATCGTAAAACCGCTTCATGTATGTATTGCTATGATATGATATGTGTGTTTTTATTATTATAGAATAAAATAAATTAAATTAAAATTGTCTACCATACCAATTATTTTTCAAAGATCGGTAAATGTTACATTAAACTGACTAATCTTGGGTTCACCAAATTAACTAGTAATATCTATGGTATTTTGCCCTCTTAAACATTGCATATAACCGTTATTTATAATATTTGCTAGCTCCAAAATTAAGAACATGAAAACTCAGCTCTCAGGTGTCGGGTTCCTTAAATTTATTTGAAAATGGCGAGAAATAATATCAAAACTGCACTGCGCCGGTGCTCGAGTTGACAGTTAACCTTGACCTACATAAATTTCAGTTTGTGCGACTTTCTGCGTTGTGAAATGATTAGTAAAATCAAATTATGAGCAAATTAAAAATCAGGTGAGTTATGGATTGATTTTCGCGCCTTTGTGGTAGCGTCTGTACATTCTTTTGTTCTAGGAAAACCGGATCTTCGTTGTTTGCGCCTACTCTTTTGTTTCTTGCATTCTAACCTCCAAATTTGGATTAAATTGAGATTTTTGGCTGATTATCGTTGCCTGGACAGAAACTAATGCTGGCCCTCGGTTGTAAAGCTCACGAGACACAGGTAGGCTCATATGTTTCACGCCCTTACGGTCGATTAATGAAAATTCCCACACTATCCTCGCTCTTGCATCGGTAGCTGTTTCGGAAAGCCTTCCCTGGTGCCTGCGGTACCTGCGGTCGCCCCTGATGCCGGTATCGCTGCTGGGACCCTCGGACAGCCTGTCTCCACCTTCTGGACCCGTTCGAAGCCCTCCGGAACGCTGGGATCTCGATTGCAATCTCCTCGGGTGTCTGCCGTTGCTGGTTCGTCGAAGAAGGCGTGAAATTTTTTTTTCTTTCAAGATGGATCGCCCCTTTTCACACCACTGGTTACACACATAAAACTGCACACTTTGGTAACGTTTCAACTCTGTATCTTTATTTTAACCATATAAAAACTTTAATTAATTGCAGAGTAAAAGGCAGATGCTGCTGGTGTCAACGTTTAATAATAATTGAATTATCCAAGCTTCTAAAAACAAATGAACATCAAAAATCAAATACAAGGAAATCAGCTTAGTACAAATTAACAACATTTAACATTAAGTTCATATTTTACAAACATTTAACTAGAACTCTTAATACTAAAATTATTGTCTTTCAAAGTAAATTGTGTATAACCTATCTTCTTGTCCATTAAATTGTTTATAACAAATGTCTTTTTGCTCACATCACTTCACTGACTCACTAATAGCACTAAACTTGTCTATTTCCTGTTTACTGTTTCATTTTCTCCAAAAATAACTAACTGTGTCCTTTTTGCCAAAATCTCTTTTATACTAATCTTGCTTGCATTATCCAATTCGTAAATCCTTTCTTACCTTAATCAAATAAGCTCACAACGTCAGTTTTTCTTTAATTACTGTACTAACTAACGCTTCATCTCAAGTTTCAATTCTTGTGTCAATTTTAACTAATTCATGTCTGGCTTCTACATTGCCAAACTTTTGAAATTATAATTGAAATCCTTTTATTAACTCCAACACTTGAAATTGAGTTCCCCTATTTGTATACTCATTTGAATGCTTTTAAAGTTAATCGTCCATTCTACCAGCATTATTCTGATTTAATATAATTACATGACTTTTTCCAGTTATTTGCATTGCCTCGACTTTGTGCCTTTGTGACTGTATTTTGTATTTTCTGTATTACAACCAGAGCCGAGTACAGGGCTAAAGACCATCGCAGTATATACAAATTAACTACACTCTCTGTAATTGCCGTTGTTCTATTTGAAGTAGGAGAAACGTAGCAGCAGATGTCAACATATGTGTACTAGGAAATCTAGCTGCACTTAATTACATAAGTTACACATACTTGTAGTGTCTAAAAAACATGGTTTCCCATCCTAGGCAACTTCTAGATAGGATCGCGGCCCAGAAAGACTAAAATATTCTGCGATTGGTTGTGAGTAAGGGTTAGAAAAAAGACTTAACAGCTACCAAAAAAATCGTAC